>JBBJLR010000007.1:22835230-22851651 GCA_037577145.1 Brachypetersius gabonensis
CACACACACACACACACACACACACACACACACACACACACACACACACACACACACACACACACACACCTTACACAAAGAATAATGATAGACATTCAGAGATGTATCAGCATCTCCTTCAGACAGTTAACAGGGAGGTCTGTTGATATTCACATGCACATCATGTCAACACCTGTTATTGATTACAATAATAAATGTCAATAACAATAAACAAGTTATTTTTTTACATTGTTAATGTGTACAAATCTAATTTTGGACGCCTCAGTGCAGACAAAATTGTGCGATCTCTAGCGCCCCCTAAGGGGGGCCCGGACCTCAGGTTGGGAACCACTGGTCTAGAGCATAAAACATGTTTCTCTTAAAATGAACTACAGACGCTACAGACGTTTGTGAAGCCTGTTATCTTCCTTGTATTGTAGCTAAATGTTGCTTAGCTACACTTAACTCTTTTTAGCATTTCTAATAAATAAAGTAATTTTTTGGTGAAACGTGGTGTTCCTTCCCACCAAGCTGAGGAGTTCCTGCGATAGCTGCTTCTCCATTACTTGTCCATAATTAAAAACATTCAGTGATGTTGTCGCTCTCACTCAGCAGAGACATGAAGTCTACTGGCCGTCCCCCCTCTGGATAAACAACTCACAGTGGAATCCGTACACAGCTTATTTGTTCTGCTTGCATTTCGTCTTCGCAAATTAATATTTTCCTTTCCTCAGTTACTTTCCCACCCAGAGATGAACCTAGAGATTGCTTGAAGAGCCCAAAGACAGTTTGGTGGTGGTATCATCAAACATGGCACATAAAATAGAGCTATTAGGTCACAGATCAAAAAGTCAGGATCACATGGGAGATTGCTTTGTAATATTACGTTAGCATCTACTATATTACGGCTGAGAGGTCAGTCATACATGAGATTTGTGAGGATGAAGCAGAAAAAAAGGTTTGTGTGTGTGAGAGAGACTGACAGGATTAAGATAGTGCTTTTCTTGTTACTTGTATGCATTTATGTAAGTCATAATGTTAATACAGTTAGTTATGCGCTGATTTAGGTGCTTCACTATAAATACCAACCTGTTATAAATTCCAGTTCCGGTTTTTTAACCAGAGAGAAGAATGCAGAACTTTTTTTGGTCTTACAAAATACACCTCTTTAAAGGTGTGGCACGTTGTTTGCGTAAAAGAAGAAAACACAGTGCAAAATTCCTACTAGTCTGAGGCTTCTGGATGTAAAACTGTCACCCAGTTGAATTAAGTGAGCTCAGTGTCAGGGCTCCATTCAGTCAGCGAATATCAACAGGGGAACTCTGACAGTCTAACAGACCATGGGTTTTCCCAGCAGTGGCACACTGGGGATAAAAGGATCTCTCAGTCTCAAAAAATGACCTACAAGTGTTGAGAATAATGCTTCAGTTATGCATACGGACACTACCACACACACTACCACACACACACACACACACACACGGCACAAGAACAAAGAGGACATGAGGCAAGGGCTCTGACACTAGCGCCACTGTCATACTTCCCTTTGGCAAGGTCAGGGAAGCCTGTCTCCTCTGAAAAGTCCAACAGGATCAAACTGCTGTTTTAAGTTCCTGAGGGAAGCATAGTGCCCCCTGCTGGTGAAGTGTGCAGAGAAAGTTTAATATTGCCGTCATGGGGACTGTGAAGACTGTGCAGCAGCGCCTCTTAGTGGATGTTCGGAGAAAATGCAAATTAAGGGTCATCATCTGCCTCCAGTTAACTTAACTTCCAGAAATCCTGAAACATGTACACTATATGTACTGGAACACGCCTCTTAATTATTGAATTCAGGTGGTCCCTTACCTCCAGTGAAGGGCAATATAAATGCTTCATTATGTCAAAGCATTTTTGGCATCATGCTTACCTACTTTGTGGACACAGTTTGGGAAATGTCCTTTTCTGTTCCAGCATGACTGTACCCACACAGAGCCCTGACCACAACAGCATACAACATCTTTGGGATTAACTGGAAAAGAGATTCTCCTCCAAAATCAGTGCCTGACCTTATAAATACTCTACAGAGTGAATGGGCACAAATTCCCACAGAAACACTACAGAATCCTGTGGAAACCCTTACAAGAAGAGTGGAGTCTGTTATAGCTCCAAAGTAGTGACCAACTTCATATTAAAATCGATGTATTTGAATGTAATGCCGTTAAAGTACCTATTGGGTCAAGCGTCCCAATATTTTTGTCCATATAGTGTTTCTACACTGAGCATTGGCTAACAGGCAGGGATGTACAGACAAAATGTTCAGTACAGACTACACTTAACAGTAGTAGGATCAGGTCGAGTCTGTAATTAGTAGATAACAAAATGTAATGTATTTCTCACTCACTCAACTGTAAGTTACCTATGTACACCTCTGCATTAGTGTATATTACATTATAATACAACTTAGAATATGTGACAGCATGGTGCATTCCATAGTTTTTCTTCAATTTTATTGGATTTATTTAGACATTATATCTAATATTGTGCTTGTATTTGTTGTGTGTCTGTGCCGATGTAACATAAACAGTTACTCCAGGATCATCTTATTAACTTAATATTAACTTAATATTAACTGGGAGCTTGTTTTGGTTCTTATTTTAACATCCTGATAGCAGGGCACTGCAGTAATCCAGTCTGGAGGCAATAAAGCCGTGAATGCATTTTTAAGCATCGTGTTATGTGCAGATTGAAAGATCTGAATGAACAGTGAGTGAGATTTTTACAGCTGACACTGAGAAACTAGATCTACAGTTGTGCTTTAAGGTTTGTATGTAAACCCTTAAGGATTTTCTACATTTCAACATAAACATGACCTAAAGCATCGTTAGAGTTTCAAGTCGTAAGATTTAATATAGAAAACCCAATTCATCTAAATTAAGAGAATTTCATTTTACTTGGTTTATATCTAATATTACCTGGTGTTTCTTTCTGACAGCTTTTATACCTGAAAGAAGAACCTCTGACTTTTCCAAGCTGATCAGAAGAAAGTTATGTGACATCAAACCTTTGATTTTCTTTATGCAGTGCTTGTTTATTCAGTAACATTTTACAACATGTCTACCATTATGAAAGGTTTATCACTTATTTATAAGCAGGTTGTTCATTAAATTGTAGACTGTAGGTTGTAAATC
Organism: Brachypetersius gabonensis; assembly: GCA_037577145.1. Classification (NCBI taxonomy): domain Eukaryota; kingdom Metazoa; phylum Chordata; class Actinopteri; order Characiformes; family Alestidae; genus Brachypetersius; species Brachypetersius gabonensis. Next base: position 22,838,377 of record JBBJLR010000007.1, read on the forward strand.
ATTAACAAGCAGTTATAAACATGTTATAAGAGTTGTCATACATTGATACTGGCTCACTATTTGCAAGACCTTGCTTATCTTGCGCCTGTTAACTTATTAATATTCTACCATTAAATGACCATATCATGCCAAATAGTCTGCATCAATATATAACAACTGTTCTTTATAGCAGCTTATTAATTATTTATAAACTATATACAACCTACTTACCCTGCTTATAAGCCATTTATAAACTCTTTATAAGGGTCGCCTTATTGTAAACCAGTACAGTTCCCAAGTTTGCAGATGACCACAGTGAACAAGAGCTTCTTAAACTAAAATATACACACCTCCATATTTTACTTTTGCAATTATATTTTACCAATTACACTTATAGATTGGTAGCGGTCAGTTAGGTACAAACTGAACCAGGATCAGGCTGCTCCTGCAGCCCCACAGTTTTCTACTCCTATTAAAAGAGAGTGGTCTATGAGGTCAAATGCCACTCTTAGGTCAAGCAAATCCAACAAAAAGCCTTTATCAGCAGACAGTAAGACAATTTACTGTGTTCTTCCAGTGCTGTGATGCGATAACTGAATTTTTTTCGTATATAACTCTAGGAGAGATGCAGTCTTGGGCCATGTTCTGTGATTCAATAACTTACATGTTTTGGTTTCTTGATATAAGGCTTAATAGTAACTGCTGAGTTTGAAAGCCTTTGGTAAATAATCATGGCTGACAGAGGAGTTTATTATTGCTAAAAGAGCCCATTACATCCAATTACTTCTGGCAAGGCTTCATGAAGTACTTATTTTTGTTTGTGGGATCAAATCCTTGGATCTCCTCAATATTATCTTTACAGGAGTTAACATAAGATGCATTTCTAAGGAATTCTGGATCATTTGACCCAGAAGAGACTGATTGCACTGATCTTGTCTACTAAAGTACAACAGGCCTCAGGTCACATAAAATTATACAAAAAGAGCCATGGCTTGACAACCACCACAGAACTACAGCTGAGCACACATTTCAGTCTGGGTCAATACAGCAATAACAGCCGAAGAAAGGTTTGTGTTCCACAATATTTGATTTATTATCCTGAATACAGCCCCTGTGTCACAAATTCAACAAAACCAGAATATATATCTTAAAAAAAATCAAATAAAAAGGGACCAATACGCTTTACGCGTTGAAGAGACTGGTGTTAATCAAGTCCGCTCTTTGCAAAAGCCAGTGGTTTAACATTCAGAAATCTATACCAATAGGAAAACCACTCTTCGCCCTGTGTCACTATTCAGTGCTCTTCCATAGCTTATTAGCATGTAATAACTACATTAGCTATGTGTTATTACACTGCTTTCCCAGATTATTCAAACATAGGCTCACAAGCTTAGAAGTGAGACACTAGAGTTCAGCAAGGGCTTAATTAAGTGTTACATGGGCTAATCACAATTTATTACATAGACTTGCTGCAGTTATTACTAAGTAGGGAGCGATGGTTAATCCTGGTCAGTACAATACAGTGCAGGTGTAGAAATTTAGAGCAGTGAGAAGAATCTGAAGAAGCGCATCAGTGACTGAAGGCGGACTGCAGAAAATACTCAAAGGTTCGTCGCATCATGTGGTAATGGACATTTAACATTCAGCAGTGTAGAAGATAGTGAGTTCTTAAATGAAGTGGGGAGAGAGTAAGAGAGAGCGAGAGGGAGATGGCTCTCAGGATGCGGAAGAGTCACTTTTTAATGCACCTGACATTTCCTGGAGGAGTTAAATGCATGGTTGGATTTCGAACAGAACAGAGAATCTGTTACATTTTAGAAAAATAAAAACAAACTGTGTCAAAGAAATGAAAATCAAAACAAAAACAAACCAAAAAAACAATACAAACAAACAAAAACCATCCAATCCCTGCCCTTTGGGACACTACAGGTAGACTACAGGCACACTTTAGTAACGCTTAGAATAAATCGTCAGTGAGGGGTTCCGACACACCCGATAAATTCAGCTAACAACTCATTACACAGCTGTTTTTCATAAGCATGCGGTCACATACGCATCTTAAATTTAGTTTTGGTGTCCAGTCATTTTAACTTTAAAGGAATAGATCTGCAAGACCCTGCCTTTCTGCCAACAAGAAAAAAAAAAAGTTCAGGAACATAAAGCAAATGGTCAATGTAACATTACTGGAGGAGAAAGATTTTGTGCACTCGATCTTAAAATAACATTTCACACAGTGCCTCACATTATAGGCTTTTCTTTTTCTTTTTTTGAGAAGCTAAACTATTATAAATGTCCAATCCTGCCCCTGCAGTGCTGTCTGTTTGTGTGTGGAGTGAATCAACTTTCTTTATGTTCTTATTTTTTTTCTCTGATGACTTACGAGACATTTTTAGGAGAATAAGGTTTAAGACATAGGGTCAAAAACAATCATTTACAATTAATTGCTGTATGTCTGTCCTTCCGGCGGTTGAGGAAGCTTCATATTCTCTTTGGACATCATTAGACGCCTTAGCTCTTGAAGAACGACTTTAATGCTATAAGAATTTTGCCATTTTGCTAGAATTGGTATGCTACGTGCATCCACCTGAAACAAAATGGGAACAGAAGTGTGAGGCAGGCTGCATATTTTGGAGAGAAGCAAATTCTGGAAGATAATGCTTTAAAAAAAAATTAGAAAACAGCTCTAAAAATCAACAAAATGTGTGCCAGTATAGTTTCTTTAAGCTCACTTAAACGGAGCATAATCGTATAATCACGGTTAGCCTAGTGGCCTAAGGACAGCTTCCCAGATAAATACACCATTACTTCACTACCAACATTAAAAAAAAACACTATTAATCAGTGCCCAGAAAACTCACCCTGAATATTTTTAACATTCAAATGTAAAAAAAAAAAATACAAAATCTAAAGACTACTTACCGTCCCATTGGAATTATTTATTCCATTCATGCTAATTTTTGTTACAAATCTAACTGTCGGTGGTACTTCAGGATATTTAGGTCCACACTCCACTTTCAGGCTGTATATCCTGTTTTCATAATTAGTCTGCGAAGCACAAACAAAAAAATATCTTAAAGCACAGAACCATAAAACAAAGTCCAACTGCACAACAGTGGTTATTCAATGAAGGCTGTTTTATTTGTAAATTCTTTTAGGACAGGCAATTGTATCATGCTTGTCATGTATTTAAACACAGAAGCTTTAAAATGATTAACATAAGCTTCTTAACTGGTCTAATTTTTTTAATCAAGAGTGGGAAAACAAACCTACAAAGTTGTGTAAACACACTTCCAGCATTCATGATGGTTCCTAATAGGTTCTCAGCCTGTCAAGAACTCACCTTTAACGTTAGCCATCTTTTCACCTCAGCCTCTTAAATTAGGCCGTTTCAATGCATGTACTGTATAATGACTACTACCACTTAGCACAGAACTGCAAAAAGCGGCACCATCAAGATTATATCTCGGTCACTGTTTGGCACAAACACTTGCAAAGACAGTTCTCACATTCCCTCTAACTTAAGTGCAGGGTACTTCCATTCCTGAGATCAGAAATCTAAAGTGTACCTTCTGTGAAATCTCTGAAATTAACTGCAACAACTCCTTGACATCTTTAACCTGCGCACAGAGAGTTTCACATCTACTGGTATGATCAGAGGATTGGTTCCTACTGCTCACCATTAAAGCAAACAGGAAATGACTGCACTGCCTCTCCTTTTGACACACACAAGTAATTAATTGAGCCAGCACCGTCACCACCACAAAGCAAAACTCTCCAACAGGACAACACCACCAGAACCCAATTTAAACACTACACTACATCTTTCAAAGAGCTTATGTATAAACAAAACAAAGAGAAGAGCTATGAGGACAAAAACAGCAAGCAACAATAAAGCATATAATTATTCCTCTTATAATCCCCTCTCTTTCTTTAACTTATGGCAGTGGTTCCCAACCTGGGGTCCGGGCCCCCCTTGGGGGGGCGCTAGAGATCGCAGGGGGTGCGCACAATTCTGTCTGCATTATGGTTACCAAAAATACCCATTAAATTCATAAAATCCCAATGTCTGAGAAACATAAAGGTGTGTGTGTGTAGGAGTATAAGAACCAAAACCTTTTATTTTTTGCAAATAAAAGTTCATAATTAATCACTTTATTCTGTTTATGCGGGTAGGAGTTGGGGTTGGGGGGGGCTGGCTTGTCTTTGACACTGGCAAAGGGGGGCTTCAAGGAAAAAAGGTTGGGAACCACTGACTTATGGCAGTAAATTATTCTATTAAAAAAATAGCACTTACTCGTGCAGGTCCAATGATCATCCCTGTCCACCGTGTTAAAGTCATGTCTTCGTCATCCTCCAGACCCCAACTTACTGTGCCATCACCAACACCCTTCTGCCCCTCTTCCAGCTCCTCCAACAAACGAAAATTGCGTGGAACCTTAACTCCTGTGGAAGTGACGAGCCAAAATGCAGATCAGGCAACAGACAAAGAAAAAAAAAACCCAAAATAACACATTAGCTCTCCATGGCAAGACAGAATCTCTGTAATAAGGCATCAAAGTTAGAATTAAATCCTTTGGTATCCTAATAAGAGTGATCTGAAACACAGCGAGAAACACCTGGCATTAGTTCTGTAACTAATCATCTGACGCCAGAACAGCATGGCCAGTGACTTTGTGTCTACAAAGATTCTCGCTTTGACTTAAAACACGCAAGCATTTAAGTCAAGCAGGTTATGTGTCATTTCAACCATATACATAGTACAGCGAAATAAAACAACGTTTTACCAGGATCAGAGTGCAACACAGATAATAATCTTAAGGTCTGCAATCAGAGGACTTAACTAGAATCCAAAAATAAAATGAGAAGTGACCCTACACCTGAAGAGAAGTCGCAGACTGTTGCAGACCCCCGGAGGCCTACAGGGGGGTGGATAACTGCTTAAAGATCTGGGTAAAGCGTGTTTTCACTGCATAAAGGTGGGGGAACCATCTAAATTTAACGTTAGAGACTAATTTCTGGTCCAAGATCTAAAATATGTCCGGAATGTAAGCGCACTCGTTTTGGCAGCTGGTCTCCAGCCACTTCTGAATGAAAAGTGTCCAGATTTCACTTCCTCATGTTTTGCTAGCGACGAGGAATTAGCTGCGCGGCTAACATGCTAACTGGCGTTTGTCCCGGCTCTAAACGCCAGAAGCGCGTATCTGAACTCGGGCTGAGCGGTCCGGTTTGCTACGTGCTCGACGAACAAACAAGTAAATAAACGAATTAAAGTTCCCAAACCAGAGCTGCCACCTGATGCCAGGCGAAGGCGGTTCCTGTGCTGCTGCTACGGCGGCATGGCCAGAACGAGCTAGCCTGGTTCAGTTAGACAACAAAACACACACACAAACGGGAAAGCAGCTTCTGAGGAGAAAGATACAGCTCGAAGTCGCCAGAGTGAAAAGGTGGGTTTGGGGCATATTGAAAGTGTCCTAAAGCGAATGTGACAGCAGGTATTAGCTGCTTCACGCCACTCGCACCAAATGTTAGCTTAGCACGCTAGCTGTTTTCTTTTTTTGCGCGATATTTTGCAATGCGTTTGCACTTAATGGCGCTAAGTGAACTCTGGCCTCTTTACGCACGCATGTGTACTCGTTTAGCATTTGTAAAGGAACCTACGAAAGCCTACTCCACATATTTAAGCCTCCGAGCAGCTAACGACACTGCGGGCTGCTGTCAAGACGGCTCACCTCTCACAGGAACTAAGTAAACAAAATACAGCTTTTAAACGAATAAACGAGTCCAGCCACCGCCCGGACGCCCCGTCTACACAGATTCGGACGAGCTACGCTTGAAGCAACAGCTCCTCAACCTCGTGTCCTTCGGATCTAAATTAAGTTGCGGAGAAACATTAAGTTGCGAATATTCCCATATTGTGAGACAAACCTGAGGAGGCCGCCATCTTCTCCAGCCGAATCCAGAAGCAGGCGATGCTGCGACCTCATGGTCACCTGACTAAAGCGTCGCCACCACTGCAGCGAGAGGGACGGGGTGGGCTGCACAGCGCAGAAGATACACAGCATGGACAAAGTACGGGGCCACCTGGCCATTACACCCGCAGAGACTTTAATGACATTGCATTCGAATACAGCGACTGTAACAGAGTCGGTCCCCCCATTGCAGCCAGAACAGCTTCCACTGTTCTTGGAAGGGTTTCCCATTTGTGCCCATTCATTCTGTAGAGCATTTTTGAGGTCAGGAACTGATGTGAGTGATGTTGAGGGTAGGGACCAGTCAAGTTTTCACACTCATGTCTTTAAGGTCTTGTGCACTGGGTCACACTCATGAAGTAGAAAAGGTTGTTCCCCAAACTGTGGGTAGGATTTTTGCATCTGGGGGTGTCTCTAAATAGAACACATGCTGCTTATGGCATATCCACAGAGACATGTGAAGCTCTTTAAAAGCCCCAGAGAGACCACATCTCTCCAACATTCATGCACCAAGACAAAATATGGAAGCAGGTGAAGAAGTACCCACCACTACCAATAGAAGGGCATGTTTGTGGTCCGGTGCAGTGAAGACAGGCTGCTGCTAACAATCAGTGGGCGACTGCAAAAACAAAGATCTACGGATCCAGGTGTGAAGGGACTTCATGAGGGTAAAAATGTAACCACAGACAAGTTGGGATCCTTTGCCTTTTAGTAACATTATGCTAAAATTCTGAAGTCTTCAGCGTTTCACCTGTCCCATCTATTGCTAAACTAAAATTCAGTTAATTATACTATACACCACTTTGCAGGAATAACTTCAAAGTGCAAACGCATACTCTATTAAAAAGGGGACTATAGATAATCCTTTTCAATTAAAAAGCCTGCAACTTATGCACCATTATCACACCCTTTAGAACCGTCAGGACTATTCTGGCATTATAGAAGTTGAGCGCATACGTAAAATGTCTTTTATGGTAGTTGGAACCAAAATGTTTTAATAAAAGAATCCAGGGTCATTCAGTTATTATACCAGAGATACACTACTCCAGTCACTTAGTGGGGAGAACAGTCAGTGCAACACAACTGCTTTCTTAGCCTCGCCTGTTTTAATTTGTTCATTATCGCATCATTCTTGTTGGCAGTTGCTTTTGTCAGATGTGGTCATTGCACCCAGTTTCAGACAAGTTTAGTCTGTTGAAGGAATATAATCAATGATGTACAGCAGACAGAGCCAAGTTTTATTGCAAACCAGAATACAAGCTTCATACAATCAGGTACACAAAGGAGAAAAAACAGTTAATGTTTCAATCAGTTCAATTAAGAGCATGAATTCAACTTTACAGCAGACGAACAGTCTTGCCCGTGACGGTCAAATAGTCCTCATCTGCAAGTGCTCTGAGAGCCTCATCAAACATGTCCTTGGTGATCGCCTGGGATGACACACACACACAAAAAAAAAATTACTAAGGAGTGGGCAAGGAACCCAGTGATAAAATCAAATGTACATCCACAGTCAGGTCATTTATATGCAATTTAAAATAAAATGTTTAAGATCTGGGAATTTACAAGTGCCTGGGTTTCAGTTTGATCAATACAAACCATGTCAAATTAATGGAGTTAAACACTTACTGCCTCTGACTGCCCCCGAAGGTCGTCAAATAGCTGCTGATATTTCATAGCTGGCGTCTTCCCCTTCGACTGGATGAGTTTCTTTAAGGCCTGGGCCACTTCCTCCTTACGCTTCCGTGCAGTAGCACTCATACCTACATACAGGAACAAACATTTTTAGTAGGATGTAAAAAAAAACAAAAAACAAGCAAAGTAGCCCAGTCCCCTAAATGTTCATTTCCTTGAAGTCCCTCTGACAGCATTATGAGTTACAGCTGCCCTGTTTTTTTTTTTGAATGAGTGGATAACCTGGTACCTGTGGTGAGGATGGAGATATCAACAAAGCCAGTTCTAGGGTCCGTGGCAGACTGTTTAAGAGCTTCTCGGTGGAGCCTCTTGGCCTCTTCAACATCAATGGTCTCCACTTTGTCTGAGAAGCGGACTTTAGCGTGGGCCTCAGCCAGGCGAATGAGAGATTCCAGTTGTCTGGGATAAGCAGACACCATTCCTCTACCACTCCCGATTTTCCTCATGTCCACATAGGCCTGTAAACATTCAGGTTAGAGAGAGCTCAAAAACCAACAGGTGTTTCTGGTTTTAACACGTCTGTAAATTCTGCTGAATTGCTTCAGCTAAAAACAGAGGAGGAGGCCAAGAGTAACTAGAATTTCTTCTAAAGATATTTCTACTGCTGTGAATTCTTGTAATGAGAACAGAGATACAAGACTACTTTTATACTAAATGGAGTTTTGTTCACACCTCAATAAGTGCCTGGCTGGCTTCTTCACTGAGCCTGGGGTTGATGTAGGTGCGAGCATAGGCGATGTAGTCCTTCAGGACAGCCATGTCCAGATACTCCTCTATTATCTGCTCCTCACTCTGGTAGTATAAAGATACCAGGTGGTGTGCGAGTCGCCTGTCGTATGCCTCATCCTGAGGGTCCAGCATTAGGAAGATCAGATCAAACCTGATTGACAAAGAAAATGGAACAGGAGATCAGTGGTAATTTGAAAGAGTGCGCAGTGAGGCTATTCCATCGTAAATATGTACAGCGCAGCTTCATCACAATATGCTTTACCAAAAAAAAAAGGAGTTTTCTTTCCTTTATACGGAGTAGAAATTAAAGTTACCAATTTTAGGGCTGCCCCAAATAGCATTTTTGGCTCCGATCAGGTATCCGAGTGATCGTTAAACTGCTGTTTAAGTTTCATATTTAAATGCAATTGTTCGTTTGCTCAGTTTACACTGAAGTAGCAAAGTGAATTGCTGAATCTGCTGATCTGAATTAAATATTATACTTTTATTTCAAGGTAAACCATCCTAATAATTAAACAAATACCAACATACTCGTACCTTTTTGGGCATGAATTACGTTATGTGCAGGACGCATCAGGGACAGACAAAAGCACGAATGCAGTATGTGCCCAAAAACGATGCTAAACAAACTTATGCCAATTTTCATTTCATTCGTTTCTTGAGACACTCCTATGTATAATATGGATGTGGTGTATGCATACTGACAACTAGTGGAAACCACAAGGTATGCAGTATTAACAGTACTGGAATGAACATTTGGAATAAACTGAAATGGAAAACACAATAGGAATAGGCCATTTGTCCTAAAATTCCAGTAGTATGTTTCTTTGAATCCAAAAAGAATAAAGAGAATATCACATTTCAAAACAAATTTAGCTAAGTCAGCTAACAAACTTTAGTTAGCCATCCAAACGATGAGGGCTGGGAGAGTTAGACAAACAGACAAGCCTTCACATGCAGTTTTTGACAACAGGGCCGAAGGGTCTGATGGGTTAGTGCTCTTCATCACAATACCAATTAAGGAAGTTAACAGTGTACTGAAGCTGCTTTGGCAATCTGTAGTGTCCCAGCACTTTCAAACTTTGAGCAAATGTTGCCATATATGTGGCAAAACTGCTCTTAGGTCATCAATGCAGTAGTGAATTGATTTTATCTTCTGTGCTGAAGAACGATGCAGTGTATGGCTGTAATGCCAAACACCAGATTGATTACTGAAGGTATACATGACGTCACATCAGGGCTCTGATCTGCAGCGCACTGGAGGACAGCTAAAGTTGCAGAAGAACCTTAGTGAGTGTACACTGTAGCGCATTTTTACCTAGAGAGAAGTGTGTGAGGGAGCTGGATATTCTCAATGGTGGTTTTTTTGGGGTTCCACTGTGACTCAACTGGATTGGCGGCTGCCAAGATAGACGTCCGTGCATTCAGCTGACAAATGATCCCAGCCTGATTCACAAAAAAAAAACAATTACATGTGCCTCCTGCTCAGGAAGTCCTATCAAAACTAGGATTAAGATCATTGAATCAACTAAAACTACAACACACATCAATACTCCTTAACGCAATACAGGAAAGAATTCAGATAAGATTTCAAAAGCTACAAATTAAAAGCGAATTGGGCCTTGCCTTAGCGATAGAGAGGGTTTGCTGCTCCATGACTTCATGTAACACAGAGCGCGTATTGTCACTCATCTTGTCAAACTCATCGATGCAGCAGATGCCGTTGTCACTGAGAACCAGAGCACCAGTCTGCAGCACCAGCTGCCGAGTCTCTGGGTCCTTCATCACGTATGCAGTGAGACCCACTGCACTGGAGCCTTTTCCAGATGTATACTGCCCACGCGGCACCAGGTTGAACACGTACTGCAGGAGCTGGGATTTGCTGGTGCCAGGGTCACCACACAGCAGAATGTTGACCTCAGCTCGGAAGTTTCCTCGACCCGTCTGGCTGAAGTCTTTTCGTGTGCCACCAAAAAGCTGAAGCAGGATTCCCTAAAATATAGGAATATGTTTTGTTTTTTTCCAGCCAGTCCAAGCCAATAAAAGGCTTACAATATCGATTACATTTAGACCACTGTGTTACAACTTAAATGTTTTGCAGCTTGCACAACTGAAAAACTAACTTATTAACAGACCTTTGTATTTTTATATATTTTTTTTTACAGAAGACATGAATATCTGCCAGTTTCAAAACTACTATAATGGTGAGGGGTCGGAGTTCTGCTGTTGCAGCAGGTCACCTTTAATAACCTTCTACCAGCTAAATCTCACCTTTTTGATGTCCTCGTGCTCATAGATGCTAGGGGCTAGGGCAGAAGAAAGCCGCTCATAAACATCTGGCTTGGCAGCAAGCTCTTTAAGCGTAGCCACCCTCTCTTCTGTAAAAAGTTTTTGCTCGTTCTCCTCATCCAGGCCATGCAGACGACGCTCATCTGTCTTGCGGAAGTGGATGGCATCGATGTGAGTCTTGTAGACTGACTTCACTTGGCTCTGCCGTGGGTTAACGCGCATGGGTGCTGCTCTGTAAATACCTGTTAAAGAGAAGGTATGGGTTTCTTGGGTCAATGACTTTTGTGGTGAATTATGAAAGGTTCTGTGTTTTAAGAGTTAAATCATAAGTTAGACAGAAGATAGTAGCACACCTGTGATGTTAACTCGATCTCCTGGCTGCACTTTATCCACAAGGTCATTGTGGGCATATACCACAGTGGTGTGGGGGGTCTGACCAGCGGGCATGTCTTCTGGAGACTCCTGAAGTTTGATCTGCCAATCAAAATGATTCACACAAGCAAATCTAATAAATTCACTGTCCTTCTAACAGTGTATATAGTTCAACATCAAAAAGTAGCTTGAGGATTCCACAAATACCTTCCATTACTTTTGATTAGGGCTGCACGATATTAGGAAAACATGCGATAACGCTGCGATGGCGATACGTGAGTAAAAACTTAGCCTTTATAGTGTTAATGTTATAAAATGTTTTAAAAGACTCCAGACACTGACTAGACTATGCACAAAAAAATGAAATGCAATATTTCCATTCCAACATGGTTTTTTTTTTTAAGAATTTACTTAAACAGAGCATTTAATGCCTCCCATAAAACATTTCAACCATTGAACATTGTTGAAAAAAATCTGAAAATATTTAAAATTTTAAATCTTAAATAAATGTAAACATTTAAATTATAGTAAGTTCTTAGCCAGAAAAAATAGCAAAAGGAAGAATCTCTAACAGCAGCACAGAAGATGAAGAAACTGCCCAGTGATGTTTTTGCCCTCTTCTCTGTAGCTCTGGGTGAAGAGCTTTAGAAAAACATCATTTATTGCAGTTCAGTCGGTCTTCTGCGATATGGATATTTTTTTGCGATAAGTATATTGCGCATATTGATATCGCGATGATGGTAAATGTGCGATATATTGTGCTGCCCTACTTTTGATACAGGGCTGATTAAGCAAATCCCAGTTATGTTATAGGATAATTACAACCAAGACATTTTAATGATATGGTGTCAGTAATTCATTTAATTAAAAATTAATTTAAGTGCAGAGGGTTTCTCACACCAACCTTCTGTTCTTTACATAAAATGAAAGGTCTATAACCCAGAGAGGACTGGTGTAAAGGTATTGCCAGTTAAAGGTCTATGTAAGCCTTAAATGACTTGGAATTGTGTAATAGGCTTATTAGTTTCTATTTAATAATGCTGAATTCATTTCTGACCAAGAACCAACAATATTTATTAAAATGAACCTGACAGCCATGTGTAGTAATACCACATTTTAAGAGGCCTCTCTACTGATATTGTCACATTGGGCAACTGGATCAGTGCAAATGCCTTTAACACTTTGATCTCAGTCTAAAACTTACCATTTGTTTATCAGAGAAGAGAGAACGGTTGTGCACCAATGCCATGCTATGTGTGGTGTTGCAGTTGCGACACACTGCAGGCTCTGCGATGCGGCCTCGATCAACCTCCACCCGCGTGCTGAATGCACAGACTTGGCAGCGGAAAAATGCCTCCTGCATTTCTGGGATCAGCTGAGAGGTGCGGATCACCATGCCACTGATGGTGATGAGCTGATCGATGTCTAAGAGATCAGATCAATTAAACTACAATCTGTGCAAGAAATACCCACTATAGACTAGGCCATTTATCATCCAATACAAAACAGATTTACTGTAATAAAGCATTTTATTTGTACTCAAAGCAATATTACGACAGAGCACTGAAGTCATAAGAAACCAGTCTGACTTACCCTCAGGGTTGAGGCTGCGCATGTTCCTGGTTTTCAAGGCGTTGTAAGGACGCACTTGAATTTGGTGCTCCAAGACAGAATCAGGGTAACGATCAAAAAACAGCTCATTCACAGCCATGTCGAAGGTGGGGATTACTTCCTAGATTCAAAAAGAGAAGAGAGACATGAGGGTCCTATTATCAACTTAAATATGATGTTCTTCACTCACTTACATAAGCCTAAACATATATCCTGAAATGATTTGGTACATATCAATATTCAGACATCTCTAGCATGCTACAAAGGATTGTATGTATAACTTTTTCTAACCTGGTTCCACTAAGAGACCAGTGCTAAACTGTTTAGTTTAAAACTGTTTTAAACTGTTTCACTATGTATATATGTAAAAGCTTTTATGCATAATTCTATCACTTCTATACAGAAAAGCACACACATTAACTCAGTAACAAGCAGTGCCCAATTTTCAGTTGACCATTACTACAGCTGAACATATTTCAGGTTTAATAACGGTGGTGAAGCGAACCCTATACATTCAAACATCTGTAATAATGGTCAGAACAACAAAAGACCAAGTCACACCGATTCTGAAGAAACCCACGCTGGACTCCTCAGATATCAACAACTACAGACCAGTATCTCTTCTCTCCTT
>JBBJLR010000007.1:22851751-22864991 GCA_037577145.1 Brachypetersius gabonensis
CAGTGTGCGCCACTAACTTACAATAACAGAACATCGATCGTTTTTTAACTTTAAAAATATATTTTCATATATGACCGGGAGAGCGAGAGCTGGATTAAGAAAATAGTCTCGCAGGGCTTTACTTCATATCTCCTGTTCTGAGCTGTGTGCTGTTCTTCAGTGCAAAAAACCTACTCCCTGCGGCAAAAATAGCATGTTCCCCGGGTCACACACGCCCCCTGCAGGTGGACTTTGGTGACAAATTAAAAGAATTTTTTGTAATCGAATCATTCGAGTTACTCGAATAATCGTTTCAGCCCTAGTGTAAACCAAGGACACAATGTACAACAGGGTAATGTACAACAGGGTAATGTACAACAGCGTAAAAAACAGGATTTCCGGTTCACACAGTCGCACTCCTGCTCTCCCAGGGGTGGCCTGAGGGATGTGTGTGCACTCCATTCGCCCTTGGAAATCATCTGGGCAAATTATGTTCAGTTTAAACCTCTCTTTGCCTGTGCAAATAGACTATTTTACAATAAAAAAGATTTTTTTTAAATAGTTACTAAAAATTACAACTACATCTACAAGCTAAATATCAATAAAGTTAAATATTGATGTTTCTATGAAAGCAAGAACAGAAACGTGGCTCATTGTAGTCATCAGGGAGGCTATAGGAGATCAGTTTCCAGTGTTTAACCTGGATATTATCAACAGGACCTCTTTCTAAATTCGAAAAGAAATTCATTCATGTCACGATTTTCTGCAATGTGCCAGAATGACTACATTTCTTTTCCTTGAATACTTTGCTGATGTTCTAAGATCTAAACCAATAATTGTTTGGGGAACCGTGCTTTGTGAAGCAACTTTGGGTTTGTGAAAGACGCTATATATATAAAAATGTAACCTATAATTTCTACTACCCAAAATGAGAAAAACAGCAAATATTCTCAACAATTTTTTTTGCTTTTTTTCATGAAAATATGGCATTTTCCAAGCATGTTTGTGCTAAATCATTAAAATATAATTTACTAATTCTGTAACAAAATAAGAATCAGAGAAGTATATTGATACATGTTTACATTTTCTTAAAGGGCACATTGTACAAAATTCTAAAGTTATAAAAGGTCTATGGGCTACAAAACATGTTCATGAAGTTCTTTACACAGAATCAGTGTCACATAAAGAGATTCACCAGCTTTATTCTCCACAGTTTTAGTCCCTTTCAAAACTAACCGTTTCAGGGCTCTGTCCCTTTCATGTGAATAAGCTGTTGCTGGCCACGCCCCACTCATCCCATGCTCCACCCATCCCTTACGCTGCTCGTTTTGGCAGAAAACAGGCGCAGTCCAGCCCTATATGTTCTATAGAAACACAAAAGTCAATATTTGAAAGTACTTACATCTACCTCGTCTGCTGACTTGTCACGGACAGTAGCTACAGATCCTCCACGCCGCTGAAGATGGCTCCTCATTCACAACTTCTTATTTGAGTTTTCTGTTCCACCTTAAATACTAAAGGTGGAACGAAGCTGATTGTTGCTGGGACATGGCCATCGAAAATGAAATGGAGCCACGCAGTTCTTGACGTTTCTTTTCTGGGAGAAAGTGCAGGATTTGTGCTGATCTTTGCAGCAACAACACAACAGTTCATGTGTGACCTGCCTCTGCCTGTAGACACAGCGCTCGGCTTCTCCATTAAACCAGCAGATAAAGTGGCGCATATTCAACTAATCTAGTGGGTGGGGTCTCGACAGATGAGGGGCGGTTCTATGCAAATTAGCCCAGTGTAATTCGTCCAAACGGCTCATTTAGAAAGGGCCTGAAACTGCGGAGAATAAAACTGGTGAATCTCTTTACACTGATTCTGTGTGAAGAACGTCATGAACATGTTTTATAGCCCATAGACCTTTTATAATTAGTGTGTTTTGGCTAATTGGTCCCCTTTAAGATGAAATGAAAGTGTTTGTGAACATATTTAGGGTTTAGACTATAAAAATAGGCACTTTTTTTTTTAACCAAATCACAAATTCAGGGTTTTTTTTTTTAATTCACAGGTGCTTTAGGAACGTAACCCCGTCAGATTCTGAGTATTGTACGCTGTGGTTCGGCGGAGTGGAGACAGAGTGCGTTGCTCTGTGCCCCGTGTTGGGAGCAGCAGTGCTGGGCTCGGCCGTGGAGCGTCTGAGGTGGAAGATTTTTGTGTTACCAACCAGCAAATAAAAGAATTGAACTTGTGTGCTGTTTAAATTTAAGAATGTGGTCAACAGGTTCTAAATGTGTGCCGTAGAGAGCCGTGTGAGCAACAGCATGGTGCCTGTCCAGAGGAGGAGGCACTGAGGGATGCGCCCCCGACTCAAACGTCCCGTTTTGCAGGGTGGGCACGGCTTGTCCCACCCAATATGAGCAGGAACACATTTTCAATAAGAGCTTTGTTTCTTTGTCAGCTACCTAAATAGTGGTTTAAATGTCAAAGTACCTCACACATAAACCTGGGTAGTAATTTTAACTTCAACCATTTACTGAAAGTTTAAATTGCTGAGGTCAAATTGACCCCAAGCACAAGGATAAACATTCATTCATCTCCTTATGGGTATAAAGCATCAGTGCTTGATCTGTTTTGTCAGTGAATTCTGGAACAGTATAAAGTCTACCTAACATTGTGGTGTTTTTTGGGAAACACCCAAAAAACTTTTTTTGAACTTTTTTAGACTAAAGGGTCTCAAATTTTTTTTATTTCAGTAGGCTTCCAACAACAGTCCAGTCAATTCATACCTCAGTGCGCAAGTTTGTGTTCTGTCTCCACTAGCACACTTTAACATACGCTATATGCACAAAAGTATTGGGACGCCTGACCATTACATCAACAGGGACTTTAAGTACATTGCATCAAAAAACATTCTTCCAGACAAACTTATCCAACCATGTCTTTATGGGGCACAGTCGTGCTGGAATGTTCACAAAGTTGGAAGGATGGCATTGTCCAGAATGTCTTGCTGAAACATTAAGCTTTACCCTTTACATTACCCTTGACTGGAAGGCCTAGCCCAACCCCTGAAAAACAGGTGTGTCCGAATACTCTTGTCCATATAATGTATTAAATAATTAACAAACACCTCTTGGTCTGGGCCAAATGTGTAGAATAAGTGGAAAGTGTACAGAGCAGAGGGGTCGTCAGGAATGAAGTTGTAAACTTCACCGGGGACGGAATGATTTAGACGAAATTCGCCCTGCGCCCAGCAGAGGGCGCCCACTCTGTCAGAACCTCACGCCACTGTCTGACTGGAAAATACTGGATCTTAATGCAGTCTGTGGGAACGACACACCTCAACTTCCACTAAAGTTCTAAAAACTTAAAGCATATATGTTACGTCCTTATTTATAAAAGATTAAGAAAAGTATTTAACAGGACAAGAGAAACACCATTGTTTAATAACCAACAATGGCATTTCAAATGCTTGTTTAGTTTTTATTATGATAAGGCAACAAAATACAGAAATACAAAACAGCAGCAGGTGCCAGGATTCCTTTCCCCCAGTATACTTTCATTTCAGTCGCCATATAGTTGCTGAAATATCATCTACAAACACGTACTACTGCACGGATGGGAAGATCAGTTATCTGTTTAGTAGGTTTAATAAAGGCATATATGTTACGTCCTTATTTATGAAATACATCAAACGGTTAAACGATTTGAGCCTAAAACGGCAGAGACGTTCAGTTTTCACTTAGTGTCGTACACAACTGAAATCTGACCGCACAAACCCGAGCAGTTCAGACTTGTTTCCCCTCGTCAAAGTTTACTCGCACCCTCGCGGTGGGCGTTCCGCGCCCCCCTGCGCTCCTCCGAGTGGGAACCAGAGCGGAACACGTGTCCAGCGCTGGCCCTGACTGGCTTGGCGGAGGGGGTGGCGAACCTTTGACGTAAAGCGGCGGCGCGTACTTATTCACTCGGGCTTCAGCAGGTCCGCTTAGAGCAGTGCGCGGCCACGACGGTAGAGGATCAGACTCAGGGAAACACCTGTTGCGGAGGCGACAGCAGCTCCAGACCTCCGCTTCACCGAGGACTTCGTACAGGTCCACGGCAGCCTGGGCGTGGCGGGAGTTCAGTAAAGAGGGAGTGTTTTTTTTCTTCCCAGCACCGCAGTTGCGTTTCCAGCTGCGTCCATGTGTGACACATACAGCCCGGACTCCCAGTGCGTGTCGCCTCCGTGCAGCCTGAGCTGGGCGCTGGAGCCGGCGAACTTCTATGAGAGTAGGCTGAGCGCGGCTGCCGCGGAGGGGAAGGCGGCGCAGCAGGACGAGGACTGCGGCGTGGTGGAGCTGAGCACCGCCACGGCCATCTACGAGGACGAGAGCGCCATCGACTTCAGCGCCTACATAGACTCTGTGTCCTCGGCGCCCAATTTCGAGCTGTGCCATGACGAGTTATTCGCGGATCTCTTCAACAGCGCCGTGAAGCAGGAGAAAGGTGACTTCTACCAGCTGGGCCTCGATAGACCCGAGTACGGCACCAAGGGTGGGTTCCAGCAGCCTATCAAGCAGGAGGAGGCGGAGTGGAGTGACGGGGACGCGCCGTGCTCTCTGCCCTCGCAGATAGAGGCGTGCGCGCAGACCTCGGTGAGTCTCCACACCGGCCAGCCGCCCACGCCGCCCGACACACCGGAGCCCGCGCCGCGCCGCGCGTCCAGAGACCGGGGCAAGAAGTTGGTGGACCGGCTGAGCCCGGAGTACCGGCAGCGGCGCGAGCGCAACAACATCGCCGTGCGCAAGAGCAGAGACAAGGCCAAGCGGCGCAACCTGGATATGCAGCAGAAGCTGGTGGAGCTGAGCGCAGACAACGAGCGCCTGCGGAAGAGCGTGGAACAGCTGACCCGAGAGCTTTCCAGCCTGAGAGCCTTCTTCAAACAGCTCCCCGAGTCCAGCGCGGACACCCGGTGACACCCGAACCCGGACAGTACCTTAGCGTCTTCTTTTTTTATGACGAACTGTTTCAACATACCTCAAAATGACTTGAATGGACATTCTGTCTGTAGCATAAATGCATTCAAAGTCCAGGTTGCTGCCTTTGTGAATATTTTCGATTTGTTTTTTTTTTTATCCTAAATTATTACAAAACCTTCATATTGCCATGGTACGTTTTATAATTCCGAACTTTGTATTAATGCCAGATGCATGTTGGAAAAAATTTTATATAGTTTGTACAAAAAAAGTGGGAATATTGTCAATAAATGTGTAATGACGTGAAATTCCAAGTCCTTCGTTTGAATGTGCGCGTGCGCGTGCGCGGGTGGAGGGGCGTGGCCGTCAGGTTGGGTCAAGAAACTCATCGTATGGTTAAAAATTAATGTGCATTAGAGGTATAGAAAGCACATATAGAGTCGTGCACTCAAGGGAAACATTTTACTACTGCATAAAGAGACGAACTGAATACAATTACACCTTCTTGACACTGTCGAACTAGTAAACGCCTTGCTAAAAACAACAAAGTAGAATAGGTGGGACACTTTTATTTTAGGTACAACATGCAAAAGTACACTTTTTTAAGCAAACTTACTAAATTCAGACATACCACAGACTATCTACTCGAAGTATTCTGTAAACAGTTTAAAAGAGGTATGATTTTTTTTTTATTTATAGCAGTTCATGTTCTATCTTCCAGAAAAATCAAGTTTTCATCAAGTTAATTTTTAGCTGCGATTTGTGGGGCATGTTTATGACCAGCTGTATCAACTTTCAGTTCAGCCCACACCACTAGAGAGAGCAAACTTAGCAGCATGAGATGACTGTTTGTGTGTATATTATGATAGCTTTGATAATGTTGCAAGCTAATATACACATGCATTAATGAGGACCGATCAGAGAATGATCTCTTCCAAACTCATCCAAATGCTGGACCCCCTGCTTACAACATGGATGAATGCACTGAGAGGGCCAACCTTCTTCCCAAGGACGTTCTTCACCTCGTATTCCTGTCAAGGAAAACAAAACAAAAACAAGAAAAGCAGCTAGGTGTGTGAAAAGCATCAGACATCAAACGCACACAGGAGCATACTATGGGACTAATCAGTGTTCCTCTTAAATACTCAGGTCATATACTTTAAACCTATATTTAAGCTGAAACAAGGTGTAATGACTTTTGAAAACATCTCACAGTCACAGCATAAGCTTAAACTGGCATCCTATACTTTCTTTGAAACAACCGTTTGTACTCATCACCCACGGATTAGACCCAGCAAACTCTAAAACCAGTGTAAGAGCTTCTAATAAAGTGGCCAATAAGTTTATACTGATTTCTGAGCATGTTCGATTTAAAAATGCAATCAAACTGGTTGATAAACTGGCATGCTTCTTAAAAACCCATGCAACGTCTAAGCAATTTGCTCAAGAGTCTGGAGCCTGATAAGATTCTCACCTCAGCATATCCTGTTGAGGTCAAGAGGGACATGATAGACTTCTGCTGCAGCTGATAAAGAAAATCACACACACACACACACATGAACATACACACAGTGCAAAGTAGTTATGACATGCACAACAAATGACTTTTCTGGAGGAAAATATACTTGTCATGGTTTATATGGCAGGAAAATGTTATTGCTATTGGTATGCTATGATGATAAGACAATACAAGTGTTCGAAATGTGAAGAATACATCAACAGTCCAACATAAAATATGGCTCGAAGTGCGTCTGAGTAATAAAGGACACTTCTATTAAGTTAAATATATGTTCCTTTAACATTCTGTAGATTCGTATTGCCATTATTCCTAAGTAAAGGGGCATTTGGCAGACGCTCCCATCCCGAGTGACTTACAATCATTAGTTATAGGGACAGTCCCCCAGGACCAAGTGACGGTTAACTGTCTTGCTCATGGACACAATGGTAGAAAGTGGGGGGGGTTTGAGTTCACAGGCAAGTGTTATACCCACTAAGCCACTACCACCCCACAGAAGATGAGTGTTTTAGTAAACAGAAGTGACCGTTTTTTACTAATACTTTATCTACTCGCATCTCAGTTCCACAAGACAAGCTTCAACATCATTTCAGACTTTGAAGTATGAGGATAATAACCAAGTCTTCAAAATACAGCTCTGGTAACAATCAGATTACAGTAACCAGTTCCGTTCCAAGACCACCCGCGTATGGTGGAAAACCAGCCTTGTTGTGTTTTGGTAAAACAAATGCCTAAAAATGCCTATTCTTTATAGTGTAAACCCTAAATATGCCCCCAAATATGCTCAATTTTGGTCTGCAGTTGCCACAAATGATACAAACGGCAGCAGCCAGGAGAAATAAATCATTAGAATCGTTACTGATCCCGGAGGAAAATGCATTAGCATTAGCAGCGAGCCAAAATAAAGACTCGTATAAAAAAGAAAGGTTGAAATAATTCTCTCTACCCACATGTTTTAGACAGGGCACAGCTTACTAATACTATATAAAATTAGATCACTGTTGGGGGTTAAAACACTAAAATACGAGGACAAGACACGAAGCGGTCATGCTACATGCTGCAGCAGCTTCTTCTTCTGCTTATTATGGCGATTGACAACCTTTCAGTGTATTACTGCCACTCAGAAAAATATCTGTGTTAGACTGAACACGCGACTGCACATCCGCGTAAAAGTGAGGGGTTACTGTACCTAATTGTGCTTTTTCTCTTGATACAGTTTGTAGTATCTATTACAGAAAAAACTGGTTCATCGCAGTTCGGTCTCTCACCAACTAATAATAAACCCTCACACATTCACGGAAACTGCAGACATCCTCTACGTTGTTTTATTTGCTTTTGCGATGTCCGAACCTCGATTAGCAAGGCAATCCGACACGCCTGAACAGAATGAGTCCTCAGCACGAGGACGAGGGAGTGTGGCGGATGAAGCCCAGACGTCCCAGTCAGCTGTACTCAGAAGCGTAAGGTTTGAAAGTAGCCAATCCGAGAACGTTATTTATTTCTCCTTGCTGCTGATTGGCTGCTGCCATGTGACACAGTCCAGAATGTCCCCCATGTAGCTTTTGCTTTGTTCTTCTCAAAGCACTGTTTTTTTTTTTACTGTAAATTGAATTCATTTATTACTTTATTTCCAGTCTGTACAGGGGTAACATCAATATTTTACATTCTAGCACTATGGGAGACTGTGGCAGTTCAGTGTGGGGGTGTTGGTGGCCTAAAGAGCAGGATACTTGCCTCTGGACCAAGACGTCATGGGTTCGAATCCTACATTGAGTCCCCTCTGTAGTTAGTGAATGGAAGTTGCTTTGGATTAAAGTGTCTGCTAAATGCCGTAAATGTAAGTGTATGCTGTACAGTATGAATACGGGTTCATCATTACATTTTCTTTCAGGGTAATGTAGTAAGCGGAGTTTAAAATTAAATTAAAGTGTTTGGGGAGCATATCTGTCATATTTATGGTTTAGTCTCTAAAAATAGGCATTTTAGGCTTTTTAACCACATCACCAGTGTTGGGTAAGTTACTTTTAAAAAGTAATTAATTACTAATTACTTAATGTAGTAATTAGTAATTAAGTAATGTAGTAATGTAAAAGCAATGTAATTACTCAATAAGTAATTTAACTAAATACTTCTTAAAATCCCTATAAACCTTGAGTGAACAAACATTAAATAAATAATAAAAAAAACCATATGACATATAGCCTAAAAACATATAGCCTTTTAGCTTTCTGAATCATCTTTATTACATTCTATTAAAAACATTCTATAATGAATTTTTTTGTAAGAATTTCTTTATGTAAGAAACACAACAAAAAAATATTCTGCAACAGATCTGAATAACAAAAAGAAGTGTTCGTCTATGCTGCCGTGTGTCGGTGCTTCAGTAGATCGTAGTAGATTCAGTAGATTATAGTAGATTCAGTAGATTATAGTAGATTCAGTAGATTATATGTGCTATTGACTGTGGCTGACAGTTTTTTCTCCCCAGGACATAGCTTACATATTACTGTAATGTTCTTGTCTGCTTGTTTCAGAAAAGTGATGGGCTAGGCTGGACTGGGACAAAAAATGGGCCCGGGCATTTTGAGCCGAGGCCGGCCCACCAGGCTGTTGTTCTCGAGGTCGTTCCGGGGAACGGGCTGCTTCTGACGGATTCTGGGGCTCGTTATCCCCCCCCAAAAAAAGGGGGTGGGGGGGTGCTGTAGGGATTCCGTGCCGACCCAAATTTACCATTGGCCCACCAGGCAATGCCCAGTATGCCTAATGGCCAGTCCAGCCCTGGTGATGGGAATATTTCCATTTCGTAAAACAGCCACTCGCTTCAGCCGAGTCTGATATCTTCCGCGTTAGAACACGACTCTGCAGCAAACTGGCGCCAAATCAGGTGCACCTGCACTACAACGATTTTAAAGCGGCAGTTTACTTTTACCTTTAATTACCTAAAACTGAACAGTAATCAGTTTCTCTACTTTTTCAGTGGAAAAGCAATTTAATTACATTAACGCATTACATAGTAATGCATTACAACCAACACTGCACATCACATATACGTGGTTTTTCACTACACACTCTTGGAACGTAATAAGCAGGGGTTTACTGTATTTACAAAGCAAATACAAAAGTCTTGATAAAAACTGACCTTAACTTTCACAGTGCAGTGACTTGGCAATGAGGGGCAATGAAGGAACACTTCAAGCTGCATCTTTGTGATTGGTTTGTCCACTTCTCCACATGATGCGCAAAAAAATGATGCCCTGTAAACACAAGGAACCACCACAATAATCTATTCGATGCTATAAAACCACTCCAATATCTTTAGCCGTATAATAATGCTGATTTATTTTCAAGACATAATCTGTGGTTTTCTGTTTATCTTATAACGTACCTTCGTGTGACTCAAAAAATAAAAAATCTCAAGAGAGGTTGGAGACACAACACATTTCCTCATCAACAAAATGTTTGCTTTAAAAAATAAAGAAGGATAAGGGGGTGGTTACGTTTGTCTAGGGCCTCCTTCGAATTAAAGAATCCTATACAGTGTTAAAATAACAACAATAAACAAAACAACCCACAGCAAGCACAGGTACGCACACAGTCTGGGAGGCCTTGTGGCTGTGGAGTAGTGTCACTCAAATGGCCAACCCAGGAAGCCTCAAACCTGCGGTGTAGTATCGAGTTCATAGCTGACCTAAGAGGCACTTAGTCGCAAATTCTGGCTATTTAAATGTTCTTCAATGTCATGTAATGTTAAAATTATTTTAAAATGGAAAAGTGTAGGAAAATGCCCCATACTTGACGGGAAATAAAAAGTGCAGCCTCAACACCTAAGAAATAGAATTTAGGATATATAATACCAGACTCACGGTTTGTTTTGTAATTCCTCTAAACAGTCACTTCCACACTGACTGCAGGTAGGCCAGGAGAAAGCAGATTCCTCCTCCACCTCAGACACAAATCCTGCACAACCAATATCACAAAATATTACCAAAACGAAATTGGTATTAATAGGCATGTCTTAAACAACACAACAGAACTCCTAAATGGTCAAATAATTGAACTCTACAGTAAAAATGACTCAACCTGTTGATTAATAAAGCATATGCTGTGCACACACACATATACCCAACACGGAGTGTCTCTTACTGATAAGAGTCTTAAAGATAAGTAAGATAAACAGTAATAGCTTCACCGAAACATTGCCCGTATTGTAACAGAAAAGTCGTACTTTGTAATATTGCACATAAGACAAAGGATGTGTGTGTGATCATCTGCAAAGTCTTTGTTGTAGAGTCTGACAGCGGTTGGAAGGAAAGACCTGCGGAATCTCTCCGTCCCACATTATGGGTGCAGCAGCCGCCACTGAAGGAGCTGCTCAGTGCTGTCAGAGTCTCCTGCATGGGGTGGGAGATGTTCTCCAACAGGGATGACAGCTTAGCCACCATTCTCCTGTCACTCACCACCTCCACTGGGTCCAGAGGGTATCCTAGAACAGAGCTGGCCCTCTGGATCAGCCTGTTGAGTCTCTTTCTGTCCCCAGCAGTGATGCTGCTCCCCCAGCAGACCCCACCATAAAAGATGGCTGAGCCCACCACAGAGTCATAAAAGGTTTTCAGGAGTGGGCCCTTCACTCCAAAAGACCTGAGCCTCTGCAGCAGGTACAGCCTGCTCTGCCCTTCCTGTAGAGAGCGTTTGTGATGAGTCCAGACCAGTTTATTGTTCAGATGAGCTCTCCACAGCCTCAATGTCCAGACCCTGGATGTTCAGTGGTTGCAGCGGAGGATGTTTATCTGTGGAAGTCTACCACCATCTTCTTGGTTTTTCCAGTGTTGATCTGGAGGTAGTTCTGTTGGCACCAGTTCACAATGTCATGGTCCAGTTCTCTGTACTCCGCGTCATCCCCATCAGTGATGAGGCCGACTATTGCAGAGTCACCTGAGAACTTCTGCAGGAAGCAGTTGGTGGAGTTGTGAGTGAAGACCATAGTGTAGATGGTGAAGAGGAACCACCAGAACCATTCCTTGTGGGACCCATGTACAGCAGACGACCATGTCTGACACACAGCCCTCACATACTGTGGTCAGTCGGTGAGGTAGTCCAGTATCCATGTTGTGAGGTGATGATCTACTGTGTACTCAGGTTTGTGGGAAGGATGGTGTTGAAGCCACTGGAGAAATTAAAGAACATGATTCTCACAGAGCTCCCAGCGGTCTCCAGGTGAGAGAGGGAACGATGTAGGAGGTGGATGACTGCATCATCCACTCCAGTGCCAGGCTGGTAGGCTGGAGTCCAGTGATGAGCTCACCAGGGCCTGAATCTGAGCCAGGACCATCCGCTCCGGGGTCTTCATCAGGTGGGATGTCAGAGCCACCCGCCTGTAGCTGTTGAGATCCTTGGGATGTGGAGTCTTCGGCACTGGTACCACACAAGGTCTGTCAGAGCGGTGGAACCCTCTTTTAATCCTCCTCAGTTCCCTCCTGACCTGGATGGTTGAGACAGACAAGCTGGAGCCGTGTGTTGGATGTGTACTGGATGCTGAGGTTGGGGGTGGGCAGCAGTGTGTGGAGGAGGTGTGAAGTGTCTGAGGTGTCAGAGGTGGAACAGCAGCAGTAGCGGGTGGAGGTGTCTGCAGCCGATGTCAAAGACTGCATCCTGGGTGAATCAAACCTGTCAAAGAAGTGATTCCGTTCATTTGCCCACCAGTTCTATTTGTTGTGGCCTGAGATGGTTCCAAGGCCTCTTCAGACTTCGCTAACATTGTTCTGCTGAAGCTGGTTTTCCATCTTCTGTCTATAGCTGTCTTTTCTATCCCTGATCAGTCCATTCAGCTTTGCACCCTTTTCAGCTCCTCATCTCCTGATTTGAAGGCCGTCCTCTTCTGCTTGATTTCTGGTGTAATCCAAAGGTTTGTTGTTGAGCAGCACAGCACAGTCCTGGTGGGTACAGTGTTATCCACACAGAAGTTAATGTAGTCTGTAACGCAGGTGACAAGGCTGTCTATGTCTTCCCATTTACATTTATGGCATTTATCAGATGCTTTTATCCAAAGCGACTTCCCTAACTACAGGGGGCAGTCTCCCTGGAGCAACTTGGGGTTAAGGGTCTTGCTCAGGGACCCAGTGGTGGGTAGGATTCAAAACCATGACCTCTTGGTCTGGAGGCAAGTATCCTACCCACTGAGCTACTGCCACCCTGGCCATTACAAAACACCTCCCACACAGTAGACTCAATACAGTCCTTAAGAGCCTCCTCGCGCTCCTCCGACTGCACTGTGCGGGTGACTGGTGGCTCCCTGTGCACTAGGGGCTTGTACACAGGAACAAGGTTCACCAGGTTATGATCTGATCTCCCCAGGGTGCGTACACAGTTTTGGGGCGATGACCGACCATGTGCCATTGACGCATCAGAAACACTATTACCAGGCTGAGATACACTGGAAAATCAAAGTTCCATGCCAATGTAGTATAATTTAGGTACAGCACAGTCCTGTGTACCTATGTACTAGACAACAAGTGCTGCTTAAAAGATGCAGTGCCCATACATCCCTCAAACTCCTGTTCAATGGTGCTGCTGGTTGATTGCTGACACAGTGCTTGTGCTCTTTGTGGAGTTATGAAAATAGGATTTGCTACAGTGTGCATTTGTGCAGGTATAATGGCTGTATATGAAACCGCACACTACCGTCAGTGCACTGAGGTTTAGTGCGCACTGTGCACTGCCTTCTGTAGTCACACTGCTGTGGGTCAGTGCTGTCCTAAACGGAACACTAACGTTTCGCACTTAGCGGAAGTGATGGACTAACATTTGC
>JBBJLR010000007.1:22889605-22911829 GCA_037577145.1 Brachypetersius gabonensis
CAGAGGAAGAATTTCGTGCTGTTCACACCGTGTGCTGTGGTGTGTTCACGTATGACCGAATGATCACTTTCACTTAAATACTGAATCACTTGCACGTCACAAAATTATTATATATGTTCAATTCAATAATGTCAAAAAATGTGCATAAATAAGTGTGTTTGTTGATAAGTAATTTTCCATCTAGTCCGTTTAAAGCATGTGTGTGGTTTCAGGCAGGATTCACAAGCTTTGTTCAAAGTGGAAATGTGCACAATTCAATGCATAATTCTGTCAGTACTAACCTAGCTAACCTTCAAATCCAGTGTCAACCCATCACAAGACAATAAAGGCAACTTCTGTAGCCACAGCTATGCCAGATGTTAGATAGTGGAACTTTAATGTATGACAGCAGAAGCAACAAAGCAGCCAAATCCTTGCTGTGGCACAAACATTTCTGATTTTTCATGTCATTTTAGAAAAAGCACAGATGGCACTGAGTAATAATGACCTAATACTAATTTGTCTTTGTGCAGGAAAAAGGCCACTCATGCAGCTGGACTGTGGAAAAGTTACCTGGTGTGGATGTCTGCCTCAGTGGCTGCACTGTTCTGCTTCTTCTTCCCAAAGTCAGAGGCTTCTAGAAGAGAAAACACTTCTAAGATGCAATCGGCTGGTTATGAAGTTATAGCGGGCTGTTAGTGTTAAGTATTCCCAAACCTTGATCACAGCAGTGTCCCAGAAGCTCTCACCACATCTCTCCCACGACTTTGTGCCGCTGGGTGGCTCACAGCTTTTCCTGGCAAAGGTTTCTTTAACATCTTCTGGAAAAAGCGCACATCTCCTATCCTTTGTGTTTCTTTTACGCTTGGGAGAAAAATGTCAGTAGGGTCAGTCTCAGCACCTTAAATTATGACACACACACACACAGACACACACACACACAGACACACACACCCAGACACCCAGACACCCAGACACCCACCCACACACACACCCACCCTCTCTCTCTCTCTCTCTCTCTCTCTCTCTCTCTCTCTCTCTCTCTCTCTCTCTCTCTCTCTCTCTCTCTCTCTCTCGACAAAAGTATTGGGATGCCCGACCATTACACTGGCGGGGACTTTAATGAAAGTATATATAAATGTACTTATAGACACAGAGGTCGCTCTGGTGTGACTACATACACCGTACACGAGTCAATAACAACAGAACTTCGGCGGCAAGCCAACACTACGAACTTAGAGTCTCACAAATAACTCACCTTTGAAAAAGCCGGCATTGTACCGAAACTCCGAGCCTCACATTTGAGCGAGGGGTTGATTTAAGGCAGGGCTTTAAGAGTTTAGCTCCAGGAAATATTTTCAGTCAGACGTTTGGAACCGACTCACAGGCTTCTTCTGCACGTGCCTCCACTGAGACACTGCCCCCTACCGGAGAGTCCGGTTACAGCAGCACAGACGAGACTGAAGCGTCAACACTTCTGTGTGGCTTTTACACATTTCTCCTTCCTCGTCCTTAAAGG
The DNA here is from genome assembly GCA_037577145.1 of Brachypetersius gabonensis. NCBI lineage: Eukaryota > Metazoa > Chordata > Actinopteri > Characiformes > Alestidae > Brachypetersius > Brachypetersius gabonensis. The sequence goes on from JBBJLR010000007.1 coordinate 22,891,104, forward strand.
TGAAATACTTAATGTCAATGCAATAGTCATATTAACACAAAATGTCCTGAACGTTTATAAAACATGGGGAAAACACATTGACCTGAAATTCTTTTTCACTTCTCAAAAACAGCTGCTTTATTTACTGTCCAAAACGAACAGTAGACCTACACCTATGAGCTTTATACGTGACCGTGATAACGGTATAATAGTGAAGGGCAATCTAAATGCTTCAGACATTTTGGACAATGCAATGTTTCCAACTTTGTGGACACGGTCTGAGAAAGACCACTTTCTGCCTCAGTGCACAAAGCAAGCTCCATCAAGAAATGTGAGGATGAGTTCAGCCTGGAAGCAAGCCTTCTGTCCAACAGTGCATGCCCTGTTAAATGTTTTACAGAGTGAATGGGCACAAATTCCCACATATAGACTCCAAATCTTGTGTGCAGCCAATTAAGGAGAGCTGTTGATGCTGCAAAGAGGGGATCAACTCCATATTAAAGTCTCTGTATTTGAAGTCCCTGTTGCTGTAAAGGACAGGCATAGAATTTGGGGCTGGCTTTCTCCTCCAGATGTGTTGAACTGAGCTGTCCTGATGATGCATTAGGGCCAGTTCAAAAATTACCTATACATAAGGGGAGGGTACCTATATATAACTAATGGACGTTACAAAGCCAATTAAAACAAAAACCATTTGGAATCACTGAGACAATCTAAATCTGTAAAATACTGTCATTTTGGGGTTCTCCCACTAACTATACATTTCATAGAACTGTGTTTATTCCTCCTCACGCCTGGAGAAGCAAGCACACAAACCACCTCACCCTCAGGGAGAACAACTACCAGAGAGCAGCAGCGGAACAATTAAACTAACTGTTTTCTGTATGAAAAAACATTGCTTATAAATAAATATAGAGCATAACTAGATTGCATTTCCTTGAGAAAATGCTTAGAAGGATTGCATGGTTGCTGTGGCAACTGTGGCTGTTACTAAGTGGCTGCTAAGGTGTTGCCATATGGTTACTATGGCAATACAGGTGGCTACTAAGCCGGTTGCTATGGTAACTGCAGCGGTTCCCACGATATTCTAAGCTGAAATGTGTGTTGCTGAAAGCTGACTACGGTTTCACAGGTGATTTAAAAAGTTAATGTGAAAATATCGGTTAAAAAGACATGAGTACCAACACCGTGTCAATCCTTAACACGTAGAACTAAAACACAGAAGAGTTGAGGACGGCCCTAACAATTTTGTGGCATAACGGAGGCAAAACTAAAATCTAATAAGAACCTGTTATAGAAGCAAAAGTGGCTGAATTGCATATAAATTCCCCTGGTTTTGGAATGGAATGGTTTTGGAATGGAATGGTTTTGGAATGGAATGGTTTTGGAATGGAAAGCAGCCACACAAACTTGGCCACAGTGTATTTCATCCTAGAAATACAGATGATTAACTAACAGCACACGGAGTTAAACAACTGAAAACTGATGACAAAATATTAAATACCCGCTATAAAACCAAACTTTACTTCCAAAACAAAACCGTAGTAAAAACAAAATACCAAGCTTCTTTTTCAAAAGTGACAGAATTTTATTATGGCAAATTCAGCCATCTCTCCCGACATTTAAAATAGCAGATTAAACATACAAAAACACAACATTTTTTTATTAAATATGTAAAAAGCAGGTCAAGTTATTCACAAATAAAATGAAAACATGCAACACAGTTTTGGGGAATGCATAATGTAGGGATACTGAGAGAGAAAAAAAAGAGAACATTTTCTATTTATAATAATTATTAACATACATATGTTTACATTCCTTTTCATTGTACACAATAGTAAATGACTTGATCTGTGGAGCTCAATATTGGAACTAAATGCAACCGCATGGAACAGTAAACAATGCACTGGAATACTGGATTCAGTCCAGTAGTTCAGTGGAGAGACCGTTAGTTCTGCTAAGACCTGTACTTCAAAATTATATTAAAATATTTTCAATATACATGGTTTTTTTTCAGAGTGTGGTAAGCTTCTAAACATAATAAAACAACATATGACAATCATACTGTAAAACAAACTACATGGCTAAAACTGAAATTCAGTTTTACCTAATAGCAGTAACTTCTGTCTTTGCAGGAAGTCGAGACAGCAAGCTACTCAAAAGGCTTCAGCTTTCATACAGGTTGTATATGATGATCAGGGAGTGCAATAGAGCCATTCTGTCGAACATTCTGCCTGATTTGGTTCACCGTTTAATATTGCGATGTGCAGAACCAGGATCTGTTATGCTCCGTAGCATTACTGAACATTCCCAACACAGTTCTATATCACGTATAGAAGCAGAATATTGACGTAATGGGAGGCTTAATATGCTCATTAATATAGGGCTCTACTTATTGCAGATTGTTCTTTTTTACTTGGCTTGATACGTCAACTTTAACCATTTAATCAGCACAGTATGGGCAAGAAGCTGACATCTACAGAAAACGAAATCCTTCATAACTAACATCACAAAGCAACAGTGCTGCGGAGACAAAGGACACCTCTTTGTTTAGACTTGTGATCCTCTGGGAGGAAATGTGGATGGACTGAGCTGCATTTTCAGTGGGGAGGCATGTACAGGAACAAGATTTAGCATTTCAATCAACTGTCACAAAACACATAAAAAGTTAAGTGGCAGTTCTGGGTTGTTTCTCTCACACCAGCTTCAAGCAGAGAATAAAACATAATAAAAGGGGATGGAGGAAATAAGTGGCTGAGCAGAAAACTCATGTATAGTGTGTGTGTGTGTGTGTGTCTGTATTTGATGGTGTTCAGTATTCATCCTGTGTGTCATCAGGGACCTCTCCTTCCTGTGCCAGGGCTTCATGTTCCTCTCCTTCTGCAGTGGCCTCCTAGCCAAACATCCGCAACAAGACACATCATATAAGACATCTGCACCATTAGCAAGTTTTCAAGCAAATTTTAACAGCAGTTCATAGCTGCAGTGTTTCTGGGCTGTGAGCTGATGCGGATCAGTTATTTTCTGAATTCATACAACAAAAACAGAAATCCCATTCAGCAGATACATCTATATAATAAAAACACTGTGGGAACATGAACTAAAATAAACAACAGTCTTCGTTATTCACATTATTGTGAACACTATTGTTTCAATTGTATATATTAAAACAGTGGTTCCCAACCTGGGGTCCAGGCCCCCCTTAGGGGGCGCTAGAGATCGCGTGAAATTTTGTCTGCACTGAGGCTACCAAAATTATATTTGTACACATTAAATTCATAAAATCCCAATATCTGAGAAACAAACGTGCGAGTATAAGATCAAAAACCTACAGTCGCTGTCTATTTTTTGCAAAAAAAGGTTTTTTTTCCATTCTTTTTATGCGTCTACGTGGGTAGGAGATGGGGTTTGGGGGGGCGGGGGGGGCCTGGCTTGTCTTGCACACAGGCAAGTGGGGCTTCAAGGAAAAAAAGGTTGGGAACCACTGTATTAAAAGACACAAATGCTAGGCTAACAGCAACAGCGACTTGATATTATAAAAAGAAAAGTGTGATTTTAGCAGTCAGTTCACTTGTAGGAAAAAATACGAAACATACAAAACTATTACTGCGGTTTGTTTTATTTTTGACATCTGCAATACTAAATGAAAACAGGCCTGTCTGATTACAGCACATCTTGTATCATCATCGAATTGTACATGATATTATGATAATTTTGTTGCTGTGATTTATGACCATTTTGTTGCTTTTATACATTAAAAGTTTTCCCTAAATTATGAAATTTAGGGAAAACACCAAACATTAAACCAATTCCCAAAACATTCTCAAAGAAAGGGAAAGACCACTGACCTCATCTGTGGAATATAATACTTCCATAAGTCTCTCCACAAAGGGCCCATTATCCTGCCCCTGCTCCTGGCAGAGTAGCTCCACCTCCCGTAGCTTCCCAAAGTAGAAGTCCCGCTCTTTCTCTGCACCCTCTAGCGCAAGCTTTAATGTGTTCAGCTACACACAGACAAACCAGAAGAGAGTGCATGGTTGTAAATAAGGGTAGCAAGCGTACAACTTTATTTTAAACTATGGTATTAATTTTAACAATGCAACAATTAATACTATCAACTATTGACACACTAAGCCACAGTATCTGGTAATTAGCACCGAAGGCAATGGTATTAATGAATTAAGAATTGACATTTAGGGAAAAATGTGACATGAGTTAATAGGGCTGTTAATATGAACCTGTTCATTAAGCTGTGCTACTTGAGCTTCCAGCTCCTTTTCTCCCTTGGCAGGGGTTGCTGACGACATCACAGGGACCTTTTTAGCTGAAGAGGGTCGCGAGGTTGATGTCGATGATTTAGGAGTTGAACTTGATGATCTAGTAGCTCCTGTTTACAAGTTGGTTTAAAAGGATGTGGATAGCACTGTTAGCTGCAGCATCAAAGATTAAACGAAAAGTCACAGTGTCACAGTGAGATTTAATGAGTTAGAGCGAATCCTTATTTATCAACAGTCACTCATGTGAGAAATCAGAGACTAATCGGAGGAAGTGAAAAAGAAAGCGGACCTGCTGTGGGGGAGCTGGCTGCATGGTGAGATTTCTTTGGCAGGTTGAAAATTTGCTCTCCAGGGTCTGGGGGAGGAATGGCATCCTGACCCTGTCGTGCCACCACAGGATCATACTCTTTACCATCATAATTGGCATCAAAGAACTTCTTGAACCACTGAATGAAGTCCAGGTTGTCTTGAAATCGTCCCTTAACAAGTTTCTCTACTGGAATAATCTGCAGGAAGGTTTACATCAATGTGGTTATTGTCGGGAAAACAGGTAATTTTTCATAACCATGTATGCTCTTATTGGTCCATACTACGTACTCTGTATGGCCATAATTATGTGGACACACCTCCCACAGCAACAATAGCTAAGCCATGAAGCAGCAGACAATGCAAACGCACAGAGTGAGGAGGAATCCAATGGCCTGCACAGAGCACTGACAGAATGAAGTGGAACGCTGATCGAGCACCAGGCCTTATCTGACCTCAAAGATGCTCTTTTTACTGAAAGTCCCACACACTCTAAAATCTTGTGAAAAGTCTTTTCAGAGGAGTGGAGACCGTTATAGCAGTGGCCAACTGCATATTAATGGCTATGGTTTTAGAATGGGATCTCAAACAGTCTCAAAAAGGTGTGATGGTCAGGTGTCCACATTCTTTTGACCATATAGTGTACCATCTGTTCTTCTGTACTTTCTCCTGCTCAGGGAGGTGGGGAGCTGTTTTACAGGGATCATAACATTTTAAGCAGTGTACACATATTATGCACAATGGTTTCATGCAAGCTACGCCAAATATTGTTTAATTAATTTGCATAATTTACACCCAACATAACATGTGACATAATAATAATGGGTGCTACCAATTAATGTATGCCAATTAATGCTTTAATGAGGGCCAGACATTGCTCACCTTGTCCACATTCATCCTCTTGAAGGAGGCTTGAAGAAGTTTAAAGTTGTGAATGTATTCATGCTCCAGCTTGGCTTGGAACTTCACTTTCTTAAGACTGATGCAATTAGGAAACAGCATATCCATAAACTGGCAATAAGCAGCGCCTGCAAGAAGAGAAGATAAAAGTAGTACAGTCCGTTTGACAAATTTAGAAGAGCAGTAGAAATGTAACTCGAGTCCATGGTTGCAGTTCTAATGTCAAAATGGAGTTGTGTCATTCTGTTAGAACCATCCTCAGCTTCATATGCAGTTACAGATCTAAAATTCATAGAAAAAAAGTTGTCTAACTGGAAAGTTTTAATATTTCATGAAGCCCCTCCCCCTTACAAAAGCAATATACAGTAACATGCAGTGATGGGAATAACGGCGCTATAAATAAACGGCGTTACTAACCTAATAGTTAGGTTTATTTTCACACACACGGGTAGTGTTGCTTGTCAACGAAAAGTATGACTAAATATCTTCGTCAACGAACATTTATCACGTGACTAAAACGAGACGAGAAGCAACGTAAATGCTGGTCATGTGATAACGAAACGAAATTTATCGTGTAATATTGTTGACGAATAAGAACGAGACTAACTGTGGTTTAGAAAACTAAAACTACGCTAAAATGTCTTCATTTTCGTTCACCAAAACAAGACGAGACGTTATTTTCTGAACGATAGGGAGCAAAGACAAAAGTATTGGGACGCGCAAGATAAGAGTTGAACGGCGTTACGTCCCAATACGGCCATTGAGAGTGGCACTGTGAAAATCTATTTAGAGTGGACAAAAATATTGGGACTCAGGGCCACTATAGTGCCAGGGAGAAAGAAATGACGCACGCGCACACGCACAGACACACGCACAGACAGACTTGATGAGCAGCCATTTCCATGCAAAAATTATCCTAAATTGTTCTGATTTGGTTGAGTAGACTATATTTGTTCAGGCCAGCACAATATATTTGTCCAAGACTTTTACCAGTTTTACAAATGTGGGTTTTATGGCAATAGACACACATTTTTATTTTATTTGAACTTTAGTGATGTGATGTTATTTTATTCATTTATTTATTTAAATGTATGTGCATGTACTTCTAACTTATTTCGTTGGCAAAATAAATGTTGTAAATTCAAATCAGATTGTCTTCCGTGTCTGGAATGGATGTACAGTATTCTTGAGTTTATAAGGTAACAGTAATATAATATTAAGAGAACCTTGTTTTAAATGTGAAATAGTTTTGACTAAAAGAAAATTTAGATTTTGTCGATTCTACTATACTTATACAATATTGACTGGATTACATAGAATTTCATCACTAAAAAAGGAGACCAAAATACAACTTTCATTGACTAAAGCCAGACTAAAATGCCATCAGTTTTCATCGACTAAAAATAGTCGTGGATAATTCTGACTATTTGAGTCGACTGAAACTTGACTAGACTAAAGAGTTTAGACGAGACTAAGACTAATAAAAACTAAAATGACAGCTTGACACAAAGACTAGACTAAAACTAAAATTAAAACAGGCCGCCAAAAACAACACTACACACGGGTCACGCGATGCACAAGAGGCGGAAGAATTGAAGCACGTCACAAAGTACAAATAAACAAGGAACGGAGGCCATCACGCAATCATCGCGTCCTCAACTCCAACAGTGCAGCTTCATCTCTCCAAGACAGTTTTACTGCCCGTCTTTGTGTGAATGAGAGCGCTGGGAATCTTTACTCAGCACTCTCAGACCAAAGCGTGTGGACCACCGTACTACTCATGGGGGTTTATCCTCCACACCACACGAGTGAATCTGTAGTATTTTTTGATTCTGTGATAGAATGGCTGAGACCCGCAGAGTTTGCCTGCAGAGTGTGATGCAACAGGCAGCTGTGATTGATTGGCTGGGTCTGGATGTGATGGCTCTCGGGAGGCGCTTCATGAGTCCTTTGTGGCTCAGGCTGAGCTGGTTCATCAAGGGGCATGCTCTTGAGTACCAATACAAGGCAGAGGTACCCAGGACGAATCCCGTGCCTGTCATACCACCTGGGATGATGGTGTTGTTACGATAGGCGCTGGAGGATTGCATTCACCAGGCGCACGTTTTGCACACTTGTGCGGCAGACACTCCATCTGGATGTCTGTTTGTCCCATCGGATCTTCGGCCTGAAGAGCCATTCCTCCCGCCTAGCTGGGCACCCTGGGGTTAGGAAGATCCTGGATTTTGTGAGCCACCAAAAGAGAGCATTTTGGTGGCCAACTAAGGCCAAAGACACCAAGAACTGAGGTGCATGGTGTGCACCAGTATGAAAATCAATCAACCAGTCAGCTAATGGGGAGCGAGCAACCCCTTCCAGTGCCCTGAGGCCCCTGGTTGAACATCACGCTGGACTTGGTGACCAGCCTGTCACACTTAGATGGAAAGTCTGACATTCTCACCAGGCCACTGGGCTCAGGCTGTTTGAGGTAAGCGACGGTTTGAGAATCAGGAACCATAGGTTTATGTACCGTCGGCCCACTAGTTGGTCCGCTGGTGCAGACAGCTCTGGACGCAGGCCCACGATGCCACCCAGCTGGCCAAAATATGCCCAACAACATCGTCATCGGCACTCTCCGGAACGATGGTTCCATTTAGATGATGAGTGAATCAGTAGCGTTTTTTGACACTGTGATATATTTTAGGTTAGGTTCTGTTATTATACACTAATCAGCCACAACATCAAAACATAACATTCACTATCTCAGTACAGGGGCACCAGGGGGTTGGATATATTGGGCAGCCAGCAATCAGTTTGTGAAGGTGATGTGTTGAAAGCAGGAAAAATGGCAAGTGCAAGGATCTGAGCAAATCTGACTAATTGTGATGCAACACTGGATCAGAGTCTCCAAAAACGACAGTGATTCTTGTGGAGTGTTCTTAGTAGGGTTCCACACTTCTGAGAATTTACAATTTCCCATGGGAATTAAGAGGAATGTATGGGAATTAACAGGAATGTATGGGAATTAACGGGAATAAAGTGGAAGTTTGGGAATTTAAAATATGGTTGGTAAAAATTATACTGCAGAATAATCAAAGCTAATGCAAATACAGTATCTATGCTATTCCTCAGTAACAGGCACATAGCATACTACTTACTATGGGACAATAGAGGCCACAGCCCCTACATGCATTGTGCGTTCCTCCGTCACATGCACAATGATCTTTAGAATTCTGAACTACTGAAGCTTTTTTTTTGAGCCCCCAGAGTTAGGTAAATTGGCAGGGTTTACAATCTAAAAGCAATAAAAAAAATTAAAAAAAAGAGAGAGAGACAGAGACAGAGAGAGAGTAAGAGAGAGCGAGAGAGAGACAGAAAGAGACAAAAAGAGAGAGAGAGAGAGGGAGTAAGAGTAAGAGAGAGAGAGAGACAGACAGACAGAGAGAGCGAGAAAGAGAGCGAAAGAGGCCACACACCAGGAGCCAGAAGAACTAAAATGAGTTTTAAAAAAAACATTGCCAAGAAAAAAGCAACCAAAAAAAAAAGGAATATTTGCAGGTTCTGCATTGTTTTGAAGATTTCCGCGTAAAACTATCAGTTTCGTGCTCAAAATTTTAACTTCATACATTACCCTTTAAAAAAATTTAACAATCAACCCATCTCCGCACTGAACAGTGTACACTAAACTCCCGCAGTGCTAGAATGTAAAATATAGATGTTACCCCTAAATATAGACTGTACTGCAATTGATGCAAGCGTGTTTCCTTTGATAGGGTCAATACAGTAACCAATTAAATTTACAGTAATAAAAACAGGGCTTCAAGAAGAACAAAACTGAAAACACAAGAACACTCAAGACAGCTCCACCTGAGGAACTGTTCTGATGCTGGAATACTGGACAGCAGCGGTCAGAGATGGGCAGCAGCTAATCAGGAGCAAGGGGGAATGAATAACGCTCATGGCTATGCGGAAATATAGCTGAATGAACGTTAATATTTATGTTACAAAATAAGTAAATTATATTTTTCTTTATAATTTAACACTAAAATGCATGAAAATGTATATCTTGTCAAAAATAAAAGCAGAGGATATCTGTGGTTTCTGCAAATTTGCAGGGGTTTACTGTATTAGATCTATGGTGATAAAGTTTAACTACCAACTATTAAATCAAAATGTATTCATAAGTTTCAGCAAGGTCCCTGGCAAACTAAGCTAGGACAATTACATTAAAGAGGCTAGCTTATCAGCTACTGTAAAAGTGATGCTGTTTCTTCTGCCTCCTGCTAGATGATTTTATGTAACATACAAGACTTTATACATTAGCTGTAAAATATTTTAAAGACTATTCCATTCGTTCAGCAGAAATGCAGAACATGCAGAAACTGGGTTTGAGAAGCGATGTGATGCTCTGGACAATGTCCTTCATGTGAATGTCTCTGACACATACCACCTACCTACACACTGTTCTGGAAGAAGTGCACCCCTTTAACGCCAGGAGCCTCGTTCAAAACAATAATGCACTTCACCATGCTGCAGAAACTGTTCAACGGTTTGAAGAACACAAAAAGCTCATTGTGAAAATTTGAAGTCCCTATTACACAGATCCCTGTGGGATGAGGTCTTGTGGAGTCCATGCAATGGGTCAGAGCTGTTTGGACACAACCTACTCAATATTAGTAAGGTGGTTTTAATGTCCTGTCTGATTGGTGTATGGCTGCTCGGGTTTACCTGAGGAGAGTTGCTCCACTTTCGTGTAGTTTAGGCAGAGCAGGTCATTCACCCAGGCAGTGATGTCATGCCTGCTCATAGTCTCCTGGGTGATTGAGGTAGAATACACGTTGACCGCCATGCCCCAGCTGTGAATGACACAATACATCATCATCTTAATCAACATTCCCACTGAAAACCCTCAAAATACTTGAAGGAGATCTCATGTACAAACAAAAACACCAGAAATACTACTAACATTAAGCTCTACTTTCGTCATTTCTGTACGTTTCCCAAGTTCTTCCCTTGTTTAATTGCATGACACTTTACCCCACATATTAAAGTAGACCTTTAGCAATATCTCGCAGGCCATGTGTGTTAAGAGCCTAGCAGTTATTTCAGTGCTTTCATCTGAACCAAAAGCCTGTTTGCAAAAACTGTCCTAAGGAGCCTCTTAGCCAGTATTAAGCCTACAATTCTCTGTTTCAATTCAGTACAGATGTTTCCCCAAATGTTCGTTAGTACTTATGCACTTGCCAAAGGCTTGAATAACCCTCCCTGGGATAGCAGTGTATAACCTAAACATTACTCATGAATTAATGGCCGTTTATTATAATATGTAAAATGTAAAGCATGTGTATATATATACTTTCTATTTTAATAAGATACATAAAATACAAAGTGCACATACAATAAAGCAGTCAAACTTTTTCATGCAACACCCATTACAACATCATTTGGGACAAGAACAATGTCAGTTGCTAAATGTGTAATGTCAAATAAACCCTATTTACGCAAAAAGTAAGCTGCTCTATGTACGCCCCTGTACAACATTGTTATTATATTGCAATAAGATGGTAATGTAATTAATCTTAGTCTTACTGAAATATAATAACCACATTTTCCTCACAAGATAATGGCTTCTCACAATTGTTCCCCTTACCTTTGTTAACTTAAAGCATGTAAACTGCACCAATAAGGCTACAGTAACTGAAACCCACAAAGTTAATATGCTATAATAAGGATGACCCCATTTTGAAATCACGTGCCCATACAGCAAGACCTATTTTTTTACCCCATAAAGAGTCAAATAAAAGTTTTTCATTTCTGTATGGGCTGCTGCTACTTTAGGAGCCTAGACAATACATAGGTGTAGGCCTAGTGCATTGAAGCAGTTTTTATTTTCTTTTGTTTAAAAGAAAAGTGCACTACAGAGTAAATAACACAGTAACCCTAATCTAAGCCCAGCCAATAAAGCGGGCCTGCAGCACTGCAGGAAAGAAGACTGGTTATAGATCCTTGAAGTGCTGATCTGGATGGGACTGCTCCTCTCCTCTCAACCAAGGTAATGCACGAACATGTGAAATAAAGCAATGTGATTTCTTCCAACATTTTAGGACATCTGCAATATGGTGCAATAAAGGATTGCAATGCAAACAACCAGGACACAATCTGACTGAATGTTTTCAACGTAGACTTGAATGTGTCGAAAAAGAGCTCCATGTCTTGCACAAGCTTTCCGTTTGAAGTACTGAAGACAAACATCTTCACTGATTTCCCGGAGTCATAATTAGATTACAGATAAAAGGTCTGGGCTTGTGCCTACACTAGGCCGATTAGGGCCAAAGCGATTAAAGGGCCGTTACTCGTCATAATTTTAGCTTCAAGTCAAAAATTGACCACTCAAAGCAAAAAAAGGCAGATTCACAGCTCGCTTGGCTTCTTCCTTCTGGACCCACGATCAGGTTAGCAGGCTAATGCTAGAGCCTCCTCCTGAAAGGACAAAAACTGGGAGAGCTGCTATGCTAGCAGGAGATTTTCTTAACCACACAGCAACGTTCCCTGCCTGGAATAAGGATGTTATTACGCGTTTATATGCACACCGACATCTACACATTATCCGCATAACAAGAGGCTGAAAATTGTTTTAAAATGGCAATCATTCCTTTAACTGAAATTACGCAACGGTTAGCTAGACGAACACTAGCCTAATATTGTGGGATTATACGGATCGGGCTAGCTGTCAGTGTCACACAGGGACTGCCTTCAAGCTTGGATTTTTATTAACAATGCAATAATAATAAATAACGCTCACTAATGCTACCGAAACCTGACATTTCAGCCCTGCTTTGGCTGCTTCAGGGGAAAGCCACAATGAATAATAGCGTTTGGGGAGACCTGAGCCTTCACCAGCCGCTGCACACGCAAACAAACCGTGTTTACATGGACCGCACAGATCTGCAGGGCTGTTACAGCATTTAACTGGATCGCTATACCAACTCTTCGCATTGTGAGATTTAACCTAAAATGATAATAAAAAAGCAGCACCGCTCTGATTTACCTGTAGGCGCGCTCTCCTCGCACCGTGTTTTTTCTATAAGGGATGATATTGGTTCCATTGTCCTGAATGATGTCGTTATTGTTCTCTCCGTTTGGGGACAGTGCTTGGGTCGGACCTGGCATTTGGGTTTTTTGTGAAACGTAGAACAGACGGTGCCTGCTCAGCTCCAGACGTGGATCTTTAAGTACGAGCTCGTCGGCTCCCTGCTCTGCTGGGTCTGGGCGAGTCTCTCTCTCCCTCTTTTCCTCCACAGTGACATCACAACGAAGAGCGAGGCGGTCACGTGACCACGGGAGGGGCGATTACATGTTGGAAGCCGCCACCCCTCTTTCAAAAACAGTTATTCTAGACCCTTTAAATAAACAAAATGCATCACGAACTCGGTCCCAGATGCGTTTTTTGTTTATCAACTTAACTGCCAAATTCAAGTCTTACCCCATTTCGCCTCTAGGGAGAGCTTATTTTGTAGCGTAGTGTATTACACTATACTACCAAAAGTATTGGGACACACCTCCAAATTATTGAACTCAGATGCCCCCTTACATCCAGTCTTAATGTTTCAGGATACCAAGACACTTTAGAGAACACCATGCATTCAACTTTGTGGACACAGTTTGGGGAAGGTTCTTTTCTATTTAAAAGCAGTGTACAAAGCAAGGCCCATAAAGACATGGTTGGAGGAGTTCAGTGTGTCTGCACAAAGCCCTGACCTCAGAGCCTTCCAACACCTTCAGGACAAGCTGGAGTGGGGATTGCGAGCCAGGCCTTCTCATCCAACATTAGTGATGGACCTCATAAATGCTCTACAGAATGAATGGGCACAAATTCCCACTGAAAAACTCCAAAATCTTTTGGAAAGCTGGGGGGGGAACAGATTACTCTAATAAATTATTTAATGTATTTGACTGCAAGGTTATTAAAGTCTGTTTGTGTAATAGTCTGGTGTCCCAATACTTTTGTCTATATAGTGGAAGATGATGGTCAGATTCTGGTTGTGTTTTAAACAGTAAAGAATCTGACAGGTGCCCGACTAAGTTGTTTAGAAATTGCTCGCACCACTTGCAGTGCGTTACCTGGATGATTCTTTTTCCCTGGAAACCGGAGATTCTGTGCATCCTGGTGAAAAGAGGTGTCCAGAATAAAGGGCCATATAGAGAATTAACTCCAGTGCATCACAACTCCACCATACTGTTTCTCCAACTCCTTCACCATGAACTGTTTGAGATTGTGTTAAAGATCAGGACCACAACCATTTTCTCATCAGTCTATTATTCTCTTTTTCTGTTTCACAAAAAAATGTCAAAAACACACTCTAGACCCCGGTTTCTCAACCACTGGGCCGCAAAGGCTTTTGACTGGGCCACTAATCTAAAATCGCAAATTGGTTATTTAATGTCATCTAATGTGGCCAAGTGGGCCTTGGTGTGATGCTGTGATAGATAGGTGAACCCTAAAGGTCGCATCATATGAATTTTTTTTATCCTTAAAACTAGTTCCCCTAGCCTGTCTATGGACCTGCAGTGGCTAGAAATTGCAATAGGTGTAAGGAGTGTTTTGATCATCCTGATCCGCCAATGAGAGAACGACAGCTCTGGAATTTGGCCCTGTGTGTCGTCATACGGGGAACGGTCACCTCCTCTTTCTCATGCTTTACCAGGCCAGAGAATTACACCCCCTACCCTAAACAACAGCTCAAATCAGATGTGTTTATAAAATGGGGGTTATTGCAACTGAGAGCATGAGAAATTAGTATTTATTGATTACATATTTATTTGTTTTATTAATACTACCATTTGTTTTATAATATTACTAGTACTAGTAGTAGTATTTAAATAGTAAAGATTACACCACATTACATTTTGTATTTTGGTGCACTATTAAGAGTAGTCCAGCATTTTGTTCAGTAATTAAGGTGTGATCATGACTGAAAATGTTAGCCTGAGGCATTGACTACTTTTAAGTACGATCACTATCATCTCCTCCATAACATCGATTTCATGCAAAAACAAAATATAGCCGGTGCCGCAAGCTGCCCGCCCCCAACCTTCCCATTGCTCCGCCTCTCTCCTCGCCCACCCTCCACCTTGCTCCGCCTCTCCTCTCTTCATTATCATTTAAAGCTACAGACACAGAAACTGCGCGTCCTCTGGAAATCGCATTGTGGGACTGGTTCCAAGTGGCTATAATTCTGCACCAAGGCTGAATTTCTGAAAGATATTCAGTATTAGGGGACCACTAAACCTATATAAAAATATACAAAATCTGCATGTCATGAGACCTTTAATGTTGAAAAGATTGAGAACCATTGCTCTAGATGTACTTGGGTCTAATTTAGTGGCAATAAGTAACTTAACACAAGGGAATGCTTTTTGGAAACAATGTTCTTTTTGGAAACAATCCCGCACGGAAAACTAGAATTAAAAATTACTCTACTTTTAAAATATGAGCGCAAGGCAAATATTCAGCTAATAAACATACGTTTCAAAGCATACCCTACAGCATTGACGATTACTAATGTTCTGTTTTACCGATACTATTTCTGATACGGAATTCATGAATAATGTCAATATAGCCTTATTCTTGCGTAGTGTTAGGACAAAGTAACCAATACTACAAGTAAAAATACTATACATAAACAATACTACTGGTATTACAACACTATATGTACCATTAAGATTAGTAATATGCCAGCAGTGCTGAACTAAGGTCTTCAGAGTTAAACAACAGATAAACAGCTTGTCACAAAAGCACAAAACCAACTGCATTTCTACTAACTAGGCTGAAGTAAACACCATCAAACCATACATAATTCTACAACCGCGATTACTCAGTACTCGGTCAATGTAAGTTGAATTTCAAGATTTGTAGAATCTAGTATGCCAGTACTTGTAGTCTGCAGATGAAACTCAGTGTAAGGAAAAAAACAGTGTATTGAATTCTGAATATCCCAGCAATCTAGCCTAATCTGTGAAAGGACCAATCTGATCAATAGCGGTTTCTAATAAATAGCAACCAAGTCAAATCAGATGTGTTTATAATAGGGGGTTATTGCAATTTACTCACTTTATTCTCAAATTTAAATACTGAGTTTTAAGAGGATGAGAAATTAGTATTTATTGATTACATATTTGTTTCTCTGTTATATTATTAGTATTAGTAGTAGTAGTAGTATTTCTATAGTATAGATTACACCACATTACATTTTATATTTTAGTGCACTGTTGAAATTAGTCCAGCCCAACTGTTATTTTGTACAGTAATTGAGGTGTGATCATGATCGTAACTAAAAGAAGTCAGTGCCTCAGGCTAACATCTCCTCCATAACATCAATTTTATGCAAAATATAGCTGGTGTCATTAGCAATCAGCAACATTACTGACAATTCACTCGAACTGTACCACTTGGTTCAACAGCCTCTTTTGAGGAGTGCAGCTTCTTGGAGCTGCAGCCACCCAGATCAATGTGGCCATTCATCCCTCCCCCAGTTTCTTACATGTTGAATGTGACTATAGGGAACAAAACTAATTCAACTGTTATTATAAATGGTTTTACTTTACTTTACTTCCACTCAAAACAGAAGACTGTTAGCAAAGAATGCTACCCAACCTGCACATTTCCTGTCGTAACTGTCGAGTAAACACAAGCCCTAGAAGTTACTTAACTTCAAGCTTGAGGCAAAAAAAAAAAACCAACCGAGTGTAAAATAATGTAAAATAACATTTATTTATTGGCAATGCGACCACATAGTAAACAGTGAGAGCTAATAATGACATGAAAGCTAACGAGCTAATACACAGTAGACTAGGAGCAGCTGCTGCTTGGCTAGCAAAGCTAACAGGCCTCCCTTCTGCTCGTTTCTCACAGTATTTAACACAAATGTCGGTCGCTTTACATCTGAGTCACGAAATCGCTTTGTTAGTTACATACACGTCGGACTCACCCGTACTGAACTCCGGACTCGGCTAGAAGTGCTGTCCCTTAGTCAGCCCACCCTCACTCTCTCACACTCTCTCTCTCACCCTCACTCTCTCACTCTCTCTCTCACCCTCACTCTCTCTCTCACCCTCACTCTCTCTCTCACCCTCACACTCTCTCTCACCCTCACTCTCTCACACTCTCTCTCACCCTCACACTCTCACACTCTCTCACCCTCACACTCTCACTCTCTCTCTCACCCTCACTCTCTCACACTCTCGCCCTCATGAGCGGGGAACAGCCCTTTTTACTCTCTCAGCGCCACGTGACCAGAGGCTCGCGCGCTCAGTGATTGGTGTAAGAAAGACACGTGAACGCATGGAGCGCTGTGCGCTGGAACGAGTGTAACCGGGAGTTCTTCTTCAGAGAATTAACTCAAATACAGCACATACAGTCAGTCAGGAGTACTGCTTTAATCCTTTCAGTTTTCATGGCGGTGCACATTTTGGCATACCCAGGACACGCCTTGAATATACCCTCACATCCACGTCATACACACACACACACACACACACACACCAATATGTATACTGTGTGTGTGTGTGGCCGGCCGTTCTTGACTTTTCCGGAACATAATATATAATTTACTTTTGTAACATAAATATTAACGTAAATTCAGCTACAGTTCCATATAAAATATAGCTGTAGAAATGGTTTGTACTGCCCAGAGAACAGAGAAAGCTGCCTTCTGATGGTTAAAACTGCTCGTCACTACAACAAGCCGCCGGATTTAAATTATTGAACTGTAAAAATGTTTGATTATTCATACATAATCAATACATAAAAAAAAATAAAATACATTACATATTTTACTGTATTTACTCTGCTTATACAAAAGAAAACAGCCCATGCCAAAGAAAACGCCTGTGTATGAATTACAGTTCAGCGATAACATCGGTATTTACATTCTAGCACTGCAGGAGTTCAGTGTAAACTGTACAGTACAGACAAGTTTATCTTTACATTTTCTTCAAGGGCAATGTATTAAACTGAGTTTAAAATGAAATTAAAGTGTTTTGGGAGCACATCTGGGGGCATATTTACGGTTTGCACTATAAAACAGGCATTTTCAGGTATTTTTATAAGGCAACTCAACGACACGGTTTTGGTGGGTTACTGTGTGTGTGTGTGTGTGTGTATATATATATATATATATACACACACACACACATATATATATATTAGGGTATTAATACACAAGTCGACGCCCCCTGAGAGAAGTGGACTGGTCGTGTGTGTAAGAAGGGGATGGTGTTCTCAGCATGATGAGGTGTTTGTGCCAGACATAGTGTTGTCCTTGATGGACAAAGGGTTCTATGTAGTCTCATCAGAACACAGCACCTTCTTCTACAAGTTTGAGGAGTCTCCAATATACTTTCTGACACATTTCAAACGGTCTGTCTTGTTTTCTTGGCCACTCTTCCATGATGCCCAGCTCTGTGCAGTGTGGGGCTTATAGTGGTCCTATGGACAGAGACTCCCCTCTCTGCAGTAGAGGCTCCTTCAGGGTTATCTTTGGCCTCTTGGTTGCTGCTCTGATTAACGCTCTCCTTTCCCAGTCTGAGAATTTTGGTGGACGACCCTCTCTTGGCAGGTTTGCTATGGTGCCAGTCTGGGTTTTTTTGTGGTACTTCGAAGTAAAGAAAGATGGTATTACCTGTGAGGTCCCAATCAGGGCCTGTACATCACTTTTGCATAAGGCTACTGTCCATTAAATGGAATAGATTTTTGACAGTTGTTTGTCTATCACTAAACTGAAGCGGCCAAAATAGGAACAGATTCAGGGGCTACGGCTTCGGGAACAGATTCAGGGGCTAACCACAAGGCCACAAGGCCAAAATTACTTTAATTTTTTTGTGTGATTTGGAATTCCACCCATTTTGTTTACAGACTGAAAACGGTAATGCAGTTCATGCGTCTGCGTGTGGAATTACACTGCAGAGAATTGGTGACCCTATGACTCTGAGTTGATTCTGGACGTTGTAAAAGCATCTGTATTTATAAGGTAGAATATGAAACAATTATCAAAACAAATCTGTGCATCAACAGTAAAAAAACATTCTCGTGGCATCAGTGTAGCAGTCCAGTGTAACCTCTTTATTTAGCTTTGTGCCATGCAAAATGTTACAGACCCGTTTTGGAGACATACAGTATTTCTCAAATATGTGGACTATGGTTTACCTGGGAGTAGAATAAAATGGTACTTCACAGTTGCTGAGCTTAAAACAGAGTGAAGTTTTGAAAAGTGCCAGTAACATTGTAATTAAATATGTCTGCCATACTTTTCTATGCTTCCAACAAACGACAGTGATTTTCTCTTTGTAGTGACTCTAATTTGGTGAACTAATCCCTCCCGTTCTGTACAATTTCAGAAAATATGTATCAAAAGTTACTATTCTGTAGTAACACAAGCAATAATGTGTTTCCATAGTAAAATAATGGAAAGGCTTGAGTAAATCAGATGCACCCTATTGTCTTCAGTGCATTGAAAATTGGTGGCGAACAGGGCAACAGCAGAGCAAAAGATGTCAACAGTGGTCTCCAAAGATTTCTAGTAGCTGCTCTTTCCAAGTGCACTGTAATTCTCAAGGTCATCCTTCTTTGGAAACAAAGTGTAGAGTTTATGTATATCTCACTAAACGACATGGTAACATTCTATCTGAATCCAGAAGCACACTTGTATCACTATTTTTCCAGGTCCTTGGGCCTTGATGTATTTATTTCAGTACAAAAGATAAAGGAAAGTGCTGAATTCCCCAAGTACTTAAAATTCAATGAGTAAAATGAATGCACCCAAATGTAAGATTTCCTGTATAAACTGCCAAGGCAAATTACAAGCATTTATGGACATAAAATACATAAAATACATACAATACATAAAAAAATCAGTCATTTTGTTCACATCTGATCAGCTAAGGCAGCAAACTACTGGTCATAACCAATCTATTTTTTTACTACAGTACTAACAAACAAAGTTGACAAGCAAATCCAGCCTGGATTTTTAGAGTCAGGCCATTGTAGGCCATTTATGACGATAGCAGCTTTGTTAATCCTGAATTGCCCACCAGGTTAGTTTAAAAACAGTATTTTTTAAAAAAGCACACATGTTTACAAACAAAATGAAACAGCATCCTTGCTTCTTGGTTTTATGGCACTGATGGTGCTGTTGTTTATAACAGTTCACAGTATTCTCTTAAAAATATGTGGGTTCTTTAAAGATACTTCTATATTTACAGAAATGTTTGCGAGTGCTTGTCCGATGCAGTAGACGTGCTCCGTCAGCCTGCTCTGGATGCTGGACAGGACTTCAGTGTTGCCTTTCACTCACTCTGCTGCCTGTAGCAGAGAAACAATTCTTAACATTTCACCTTAGGCAGGAGTTCTCCATAGTTCTCTGTTCGCATCGCTGCCTTGTTGGACTGAAAACCTGCAGCCACACTGGCCCTTTGCCATAGGTTCTCATACTGCAGAGTGTCAGGGGTCTTCACGCAAATTGTTTCCATAAATAAAATGTACACACTTTCAATACTTTTTCAAATGTCCAAATTTCCAAAACTCAATATTTCCGCATAATTAAACGGTTCAAGTGTAAGCAGTGGAGTAACGTACAGAATTAGTCACAGAGGCAATGTGAACCGGATGTTTGAAGCATCTAATGCCTCTAAAAACTCCATCACAGAAAGCTACTATTGTAGTAAATTTGTGGCCTGAACACCATAGTATTTCTTCAGCAGCACTGTGAAGTGCGTGCCTTGGCAGTCAGAGCTGTTTTGGCAGGACACAGGGGATGTAAGCACAGCTGTGTACAGCTGCTGTACAGCTGTTTGTGTACAGCTGATCACTTTAAATCAATAATGAATAAAAAGTGGAGAATATTCAACCCAGTGTCTTAAACATTTTATTTTGTTTGTCACTGCGTAGCACTTACCATTTCCATTCAAACAGAGCTAGTCTTGTGAAGTCACCTAGGCAAAAAGAATAAGGTTATAATCAATTTGTTAACTCATCATAATATGTGGCAGTATTAATATCAATATATGTTTCATATATATTTAATTATATATTTAAAGTTTTTTCTCAATACTATGACAAAGAATGCTTACTGAAAGTGTGATTTCTCTTATTTTAGGATAACATCCAAAACTTTGTTCTACACACACACACACACGCGCACACGCGCACACGCACACACGCGCACACACACACACATACACACACACACACACACACACACACACACACACACACACACACACACACAC
>JBBJLR010000007.1:22945365-22956222 GCA_037577145.1 Brachypetersius gabonensis
GTGTGTGTGTGTGTGCGTGTGTGTGTGTGTGTGTGTGTGTGTGTGTATGTGTGTGCGTGTGTGTAACCTGATGTTATGATGTTAGTTGTTGATGACAAAATGTGGCACTGACTGAAGTGTTTTTTTATTGTGTGCATGTAGAAGCTAACTTTACCCCCAATAATAATAATAATGACTGACCAACAGTAACAGGGCCTGACCAATGTGAACATGTAGATACCAACCTTAAGGTGTATCAATTTACAGTTTTGATTACTGCTACATTTATACCTATTATACCTATAGTTCCAGTTAAAGACTGCTTTACTGACGTAAATACACATCAACAGCAGAAACTGACCGCCTTAAATAATATAAATATTGCATCACTTGGGGAGGAGATATCTTGCACTTGTGCTTTCTGTTTATTACCTTTTATATTTTCTGTCAGAAAATGTTTTTTGCTAAAGGCTAGATACGAATTTATTTAACATTTGTTATTTTAATCTTGGTGTTTGGTGTTTTGTGTTCAAATTAAAGAGGCTGTGACTCTTCTTAGGCCAAAGAACCACATACGGTGCCTCATCTGTTTTTGCTGATATAAATAAAACTGTGTTCTGTCTATGTGTGTCAACATCAGCCAATTAGAGCTGTGCTACAAATGTATCTTGCTGTATTTACATCCAGAAACTTATAAACATAATTTGAATCTTTTGGACAAAAATGAAGGAGTCTCTGTTAAACACAACAATCATAAATAACTGCAATTCAGCACTTTTGGATCAAATGTTGATATGTTTATTATTATTATAATTTTAGACTGATTTAAAAATGTTACTTAATCAAAACATAGAATTGTTAAATATTTGCTGATTTCATTCATTTCTGTAGCATCATACTTCTGTAAGCCCATGCAACTGTCTTTGTTTCTGTGGCGCGGTTCTGCGAGTGACGTTTCGGCACTGGTTTAACTAATAAAATCTCCCAGTTCTCCTCAGAAATAAGCATCAGCTCTGCTCTGGTGGCTTTACCTTCCCCAGGTGATCGCGCCACTGAGCCCGCGGCCGCTCCAGCGCACACGCCTCTACCGCTGCTGCCAAGCCTGAGGGTAGCTACCCGTTAGAGGCACACACACACACACACACACACACACACACACAAGCACGCTCGCACGTACGCACTCAGGTACACACAACCAGACGTAGACACACACAGGCATGCCATTGTCCCTCCAGTGCCCCATCGTGACTCTGCCCTAGCTGCCCAGCTTCTCTCTTGGGTACACCTCACTACCTCACCACCTCCGTCTCACACACACACACACACACACACACACACACACACACACACACACACACACACTCTGCTGCGCTTTCTTTGTCATGAATGATCATCTGCTGGTCTCCAAGCGCCTGGGCCCACCTGGTCGAGAACTCGCCCATTAGAAGCCCATATGTGAAAGAAGCAGCACATTTACGTTTCTCCACCAAATCAACACCCCTGTGGCCTGCAGTCTCTGGGTAATCCTTGCAGCATGCAAGCTTGCTTACACACACACACACACACACACACACACACACACACACACACACACACACGCAATGGTGATCACCTACACACAGTCCCTAAGTCTCAAACTGAATACTTCCACAGTGTTTTATCCCCTTTTAATAATAATAATAATAATAATAATAGTTTTATACTTCTCTCAAACCCAAACTGTGCCCAGTTCACTTCCTATAAAATGTTTTAAGAAAAGGAAAAGTCCACAAAAAAGTTGGACTTTTTAACCCCTTTTCAATACCTGGGGGCAGCTGGAGGCCTAGTGGGTTCAGTTCCCAAGACTGTTAAGCACCACTGAGGTAATCTGAGCAAGGTACCGTCTCTACACACTACTCCCCACACACTGCTCCCCACACACTACTTACCGCACACTGCTCCCCACACACTACTCCCCACACACTACTCCCCACACACCGCTCCCCAAACACCACTTCCCACACACCGCTCCCCAAACACTACTCCCCACACACTGCTCCCCACACACTGCTCCCCACACACTGCTCTCCACACACTACTCCCCACACACTACTACCCACACACTGCTCCCCACACACTACTAACCACACACTAGTCCCCACACACCGCTCCCCAAACACTACTCCCCACACACTGCTCCCCACACACTACTCCCCACACACTGCTCTCTACACACTACTCCCCACACACTACTACCCACACACTGCTCCCCACACACTACTAACCACACACTAGTCCCCACACACTGCTCCCCACACACTACTTACCACACACTGCTCCTCACACACTACTACCCACACACTGCTCCCCACACACCGCTCCCCAAACACCGCTTCCCACACACCGCTCCCCAAACACCACTTCCCACACACCGCTCCCCACACACCACTCCCCACACACCGCTCTCCACACACCACTCCCCACACACCACTCCCCACACACTGCTCCCCACACACTACTACCCACACACTGCTCCCCACACACTACTCCCCACACTCTACTCCCCACACACTGCTCCACTCACACTGCTCCCCACACACTGCTCCCCACACACTACTCCCCCCCCATTTTAAATGTTTAAAACATTATATATGTTCTGGAGGTGTTTGTGCTTTCGTTACCAGACCAGTTTACAACATGTAAGCCATGGGGCCCCAGTGAGCTCTGAGAGACACTGTTAAGTGGTGGGCCATCAGCTTATTTCTCTATATCACAGGGTTCTATGGCAATATTTAGACATTTAATTAAACATTAAACACAAAACCTTTAAAAACTGTATTCCAGTTGGCTAGTCAATATTTATGTTTCAGTGCAAGTAAACTGAATGGAATTCTTCCAGGAACAGCAAATGGTTTGTTATATATTTTTTCAACCTCTTGTTATAGCTAACGCTTAGAAGTGCTTCAGATTTTCTAATCTGTTTCTATATCGGGTATGTAAACGGACACAAGCTTTTGGAAAACAAGAATGGTATCAGATGCTAGTAAAGACTTGGCTGGATGTTACGCAGATACCTGTTTGTGGAAGAGTGGAGTGGAACATAAGAAGGAAGCAGATGAGAGGAATCACGAATGACCACTGAAGACAGCCACACATTATACTATTGCTGTAATGTCTTTAGCAAAGCCTCTAACCAATTGCTTAAGGTTTGATTGTGTGCTGTGGGCATCTTGATCAATCACAGATATCCTTTGAATCAATAGATACTCTCAAAATAATGCAGGCAAACTGTTACTCATGTTACATCAGTGGCTCAGTAATGCATTTTTAAAATATTAGGTATGCGGCAGTTGCGATATGTAGCAATATTTTACCCATATTGTAGCTATTATTTAGTATAAACCTCTACTGAGTCATTTAGAAAACTCTTTTCTAATTATTATAAGGTATTATAAGTTATTATAAGGTCAGAACTGGCCCACCAGTGTGAACTGGCCCACCATATTTGGGGAGTACTGCCTTTTTTAACAACAACAAAAAAATTAATTAAAAACACCCACCTGCATTTTTTTTCTCTTTGGGGGGGTCTGGGTCTTGATCGGGGGGTACAGTACCCCCCAGTACCCCCCATAATTCGAACCATGCATATGATGGCCTCACTGGTACACTGGTTGTTTTATATATAGACTCTTAATTACTACCATAAAAATATAATGTCAAGTGCATAAACATTTTCCCAGAGATGCTAATAATGAATGAATGTCAGTAACTCAGGAACCAGCCTGAATTAGATGTGAGAAGCTTGACATATTCAAATTTCCTACAAAGGCTTGGGCTCTTCCACAAAGCCTTTAACGTACATTAATTCTGTTTCTGTGATTGAAAAAAATGCTGTTTATTTCCCCCCCAAATGCTAAAACCTAACCCCTGGCCCAAAAAAATGGTACTTTCTGAAGGTTGCCATCCCACCACACTTAGTTAACAAAAATATTTCTACAAACAAGATGATATCGCAGCACTCCATGATATTAATATGATATGTTCCCTGATCTGTAAAGCAGCTGGTTATCTTGCTTGGCGGTGATAAGAAAAAGTGCTGCGGATTTCCAGTTTGTGAGCACATTTGGGCTGAATCTTTCACACGTCACAAATTGCAGATGGGAAGCGGTGATCTTGAACAGCCGATCACCCCAGCGTGACCATCTGACACCTTCCATTTAGGAAAATAATACTTTCTATCTTAGCATACTCTCCCTTCTGCAGTCAGCCAAAGGAAATATGCCTGGAGGAGTTTCAGCTACTAACTTTCACTCCTTGCACACTCCTCTCTCTCTCTCTCTCTCTGCTTTTCCAGCACCCCCCCCTGTTGTCTTGTTTTTAATTTATTGCCCCTTTGTTGAATTTCTGGATTTCATGGAGAAAATATCCATGCTCTTAAAGGTGTACAAGAAGTATGTACTGTTGATATGTTTAGAATAACCTGCACTACATAGAAATAATAGTGATAATGCAATCATATGAGAACCTTTTAACATTTTGCTCCATCTTTTACTCTGTGTTTAGTGATTTCCTGCCCCTACCACTGTGTAAACAGGTTTGAATGAATGTGGCAAAAATACTGGATGAGAATTGCTTGGAATTAAATCTTGTTACATTTCTGTAAAGTCAAGTTAAGAACATTTTTTCATTTTTCATTTTTTTTAACGCCATCACTCCTGAAGTTTCATTGTGTGAAAACAGTGAACCACCCGGATTATGAATAGTTTTGAAATTTTTCATTTTTTAAAAATCCAACAATTCTTTATTCCTTGGCTTGTTTTTGTTGCTACTGATAAATGTACATGTAAATGATGCCCATTGCTACATTGTAATTCAGCCTGAAGCACTTCTTATAACCTCAGGGTGAAAAGGGTGATTGTATTATGAGCAAATGCCTTGATTTTGTGTTACATCATGATTACAATAAACTCAAAATGGTCTGTTTTTTGCAGCTTTATTTACACACATGCACTGTATGCACTGAGGAGTAAAGAATGTGTTTAGTAATATTATTTACCTATCTGTTGGTAATTTAATCAAAACTCTTTCTCCAGTCTTGGTAGGGAAGTTATTTTGTTGCATATTGGTCAGAGGCGTACAGATGTAACATCATATACATGTTACACACACCTCAAACTACTCTGTCTCAGCAGGAAGCACTGCTACGCGGCCAGCAGTCCGCTCATGATGTGAGCGTATTTAATGTGAGCGATAAATAGGAGTTAGTTTAACAGTTGGGCAGAGAGAGTTGTAAATGTTCTCTGTGATTCGCAGTCTCAGAGGGTTTAATTAAGTCCACAGACTCTGCTTTAACATGATGAGACTCACTCTACACCCCTCCGTAACATGGCACACCCGGAATGCCCCACCATTTCAAGTCCACAGGCCTCAGGAGATCCAAGACGCTAGACGAAGCTTAAAGACTCAGAGAAGGCCATCTCAGATGGTATAACAAGTCAACGGAGAATTGCCTGATATCATATCAATTTAGTCTTGCACTTTCTTCTGGTAAAGAGCCCAGATAAAGAGCCCAGCATGGAGGACGTGTGAGATTACTATTGTTTTCCAGGTGCCTCATACATCTCAATTAACGGGTTGTGCTTAATTGTTTCCTCTTTTCCCTTCTCTTTTAAATTCGTATGTTCTCTAGTGACAATGACATGAGAAATCTCCAGAAGTTAACAGTCAGAGATATTCTTTAATGACATCAAAATGTAATTATGAGTCAATATGATCCATAAATGGCAATAAAGTTGCAAAACAGTTCATTTTGGCTTCACTGTTTTTGTGATGTCACAAACACATACTCACCCATTCACGGTGAATTTAGGTGGGGTGGGGTGTCGGACTGCTTCTAGAACCAGACACAAATGAGGGCAGCCATTTAGAACAGAGGTCATTTACAGATAGTTTTAAAGGCACAGTAATACAAACTGGCTCTGAGGGTTGATTGTGTGATTAATAAAAAATCATGAGAAAAAAAAAAGATTCACAAATTCAGAATAATAGCATTCCAGGCACAAAGGTGTAAACAGCTGGGAAGTGAAGCATATACCCATGTTCTTTGCAATCTCAGTATGATGTTCTCAGCTTTCAATTATATAAAACACAGCAAATAACTGTTTAATGCTAGTTTCAACATGGAATACAAAAACATTAGCCAGGATCATTGCTACATTCAACTTACAACAACTTGCATCATATTTGCCACTATATTCCCGCTGTGGGCAAACACTTAATGTGGTGGTACAGTACCATATTTTGATGTGTTCACACTCACAAACAGACCCTGAACTGAACTTCTTCCTTCTCCTAACACAATTCATGTACACACTGAACTGTTCTGCCTCAAACTTACACCTCAGTTGCTACTGTTAGTTAGCTACTGTAAATAGCCTTTATAAAGGGCCTGCCCACTGAAATCAATTGAGCCGATGGCAGTCCCATGTTGTTATTCACCTGGGTTTATTTATTATTATTATTATTCCGTCACACTTAATGCACTCAACTTCCGGATCTGCCTGCTCTGAGACGCTTCGTCCGAAACCCACCAACGTCCCCGACACACAAATGTGGCCGATGATGACCTGCACTCTTTCGCTCATCCCTTTTTCTCCCATTGACTTGCATTCAGTTTCGGGAGAACAGACTCTCAGTGTCCATACAGTGAACAGGAAATACAGTATGAGACCACGAACAATATGGTCACTGGGACACAACTGTCAAACAAAACTATGTGGACAAACGTATTGGCACACACACACACACACACACACACACACACACACACACACACACACACACACATTTATGCTAATGCTATATTAATGCTATGCTAACACTATGTTAATGCTAACGTAATGTTAATGCTAGCGCTATAGTAATGCTAATGTTAAGCTAATGCTATGATAGTGCTAATGCTATACTAATGCTATGCTAACACTACGTTAATGCTACTTCTAATGCTATATGTTATAGTAATGCAAACTGTAAGGCTAGCGCTATGGTGTAGTAGTATTGCTGTCTCTGTTGTGCATTTATCGCACACCTAACAACTCCGCAGATAGAACGCAATGCCTGTCATAATACTGTACTCAACATCAATTGCATTAAATAGCGTCTTGTTCTAATGTGCTTATTTGTTTTGTTTCTTGCACTCTCTCTCTCTCTTGCCCTCCTTGCACTCTGACATTACTGACTGAGGATAAGACACCTGCAGTTGTAGCTCTGGTGTTGTAAATGTGACCAGATTGCAATTAGCAGTAGTAGCTCATTATGAGAGACTTACTAATTCAATTCCATATATTTCCAAAGACATAACTTAGAGAAACAGTAAACAGCTTTCTGCAGGCTTTATATTCAGTTATGTATAAAGCAATTGCTGCAATACTAAAGTTAAAAGAAAAGTTATCAACCTTAGTATACATGTAAGACAGTGAGAGGAGTTGATGTTTCTGTGTTTGAAGACAGTACAGATGTATAATGGCACAATAATAATATTAACGATTATTACATCAGCAATTACTACATGTGTAATCAGTTCTATTCTCTCAAGCTGTAAATTGTAATTTGGACTCGTAAACCATATTTGGGTATGGGTGTTGTACACACTACTTACACACATGAGCTGTATGTTAACACTGTTAAAGGAGTAGTCCTTCTAAAACGTGTCATTCTTGTTGACAAATAGGTTTGTAAGAGCCTAGTAGAAGCCTTAACTAGCACTGAGTCGATGGTCATGTGACTGAGATGGCTAGTTGTAGTAAAAATGAGAAAGGGGACTGGAATCCTGGCATAATCCACAACCAGTATCTTTGTGTTTCAATGACTTGGTCAGTGCTTGTGCAGAAGATAGTTTGACTTGAATATGACAAAGACACATTCCTGCTGCAATAATTGGGACTATTTCAATATTTTTTTCATTTGTATTTCTCTCATTTTTTTTTGATGCTGATGCAGAACTAAAGTTTGCTTCAGGAAGCTTCTTTTGAAGGACTAGCAAAAAAAGAGAGAGAATAAGATGGGGTGGGTTATTTTGGCGATGGAGATTAAGGCAGGGGCTTTTTGTCATTTGTGCGAGACAAGCCATTCATCCATCCCGTTCTCAGCCAAAAAAAGGCTGGTCCCAGAAATTAGCAGTTTCAGCTCAGCAGCGAAGTCGTCGGGCTGTGAAGGCACAGAGAAATTGACTAATTAGCAATGCGCACTAAAACTTGACGGTTCTCTCTATAACGGCGAGGGAAAGACTCGCTTTTCTCTCGCCTCCCTTCTTTTTTTCCTCCTTCCTCCCTTTTCTTTTTTCCATAGATGTTTGAAATCGCAGTCATTTACGCTCGACAGTTTTTACAATAGCCTTGAGCCATAATTTTGCCAGTCTCTCCAGCATCCATACCCCTGCATGGTCTCTCTCCACCGGCCATGCACGACCGTTTCTCTCCCCAACCGTGGATTTCCTATTACTCTCGTTACGACTCACTGAGCCCCAGGCCCAAGGATAATGATGTGTTGTTTCTTGGTAGCATAATTTGTCACACGTATATTTCTTCTTCTTCTTCTTCTTCTTCTCTTGCAGAAAGCACAGCTCCCTCTCAGACCCACACACTTCTTGTTTAATTCCGAAGAACAAATGAGCGACGACAACAAATAACGAGCAAAACAATAAAGACCGTGGGAGTTTGAGATTCGATGACTGTTTTCGAGCAGCGACTGTAGACTTTTTGGGGGGTTGGTGTATTAAAAAGGAAAGGATTATTTTTTTTGGAGAAGGAGAACAAAGGAAAGTCCTGACAGAACATTAAGGAGCCGAGGCTACTTTCTTTCCTCTCGAGTCAGGTAAGTTTTGCCTGGTGTTGTGAGGGGATGCTGGCTGGCTGCTAGCGCGGTGTGGCCGTGCCGCGCGCCGGGAGGAGGATTGTGGCGACGGCCAAAGTGGTGCCAAGTTGAGCCGCGACGCGTCGGTTCGATTGATATATCTGTCCTGTCGACGCCACGGCGTCGAGTAGTGGGGAGGGGGATTTTACCTTCCCCAATATTTCCTGGAAACTCGCGTCTTGAACGGAGGGGCGCTTTGTGTGTGTGTGTGTGTGTGTGTGTGTGTGTGTGTGTGTACGCGTGTGTGTATGGTCGCCAGAGACGAACTAATTGCTTTTGTATCGGTTTATGTTCATGATCGCGAACGAGGAAAAGCCTGTTAGCGGGCGGTATTATTAAAGCCTTATCTTCAGCCGATCACGCCTGTGAGCAGACGCAGGGCGAGATGCTCAGCTGAAGTTACTGCAGTATTCTGGGTGCTTAGTTTGTTTGGGATGAGATAGTCTCCAGCAAAAACACAAATGGACTGGGTTTTGTTACATCCTTGCACTTATTCAGTACATCGTTTCAGTAGGGCACGTCTGTAGGGTCTCCCAGCAGCCGTTGAAACTTAGAAAGTGTTGTCGTTTCATTCCGAAACGGAGACTTATAGTGTAACTGGACCAATGGCTCCGACCTTGTTTACTTGTAGGAGGCGTGAGCAGCTGCCAAGTCATGTCCAGATCGGGTGACCGGACCTCCACGTTCGACCCGACTCACAGCGACACACTGCTGCATGGGCTGAACCTGCTGTGGAGGAAGCAGCTCTTCTGTGATGTGACTCTGACGGCTCAGGGACAGCAGTTCCACTGCCACAAGGCAGTGCTCGCCTCCTGCTCACAGTACTTCAGGTCTCTCTTCTCCACACACATGCTGAACAGCGAGGGGCTCAAGGACCAGGGCAGCAGTGGCACCCCCTCCTCCTCGCCAGATGACAAGCTGCTGCCCAGCCCGCGCTCCATCAACAACTTAGTGCTGCAGGGCTGCTCCTCCATTGGCTTGCGGCTGGTGCTGGAGTACCTGTACACCGCAAACGTGACCCTGTCTCTGGACACGGTCGAGGAGGTGCTGTCCGTCAGCAAGATACTCAACATCCCCCAGATCACCAAGCTCAGCGTGCAGTTCCTCAACGATCAGATCTCTGTGCAGAACTACAAGCAGATCTGCAAGATCGCTGCCCTGCACGGGCTGGATGAGACCAAAAAGCTTGCCAACAAGTACCTGGTGGAGGACGTGCTGCTGCTGAACTTTGAGGAAATGTGTGCCATGCTAGACGCCCTGCCACCTCCCGTGGAGTCAGAGCTGGCTCTCTTTCAGATGTCGGTGCTCTGGCTGGAGCACGACCGTGAGACGAGAATGCATTATGCCCCAGACCTGATGAAGCGGCTCCGCTTCGCCCTCATCCCGGCCCCGGAGCTGGTGGAGAGGGTGCAGTCTGTGGACTTCATGAGGAGCGACCCCGTGTGTCAGAAGCTCCTGCTGGATGCCATGAACTACCACCTGATGCCCTTCAGACAGCACTGCAGACAGACCACCGCCAGCAGGTAGGTCCTACACTCACTCGCAGCAAGTGCGTCACCTAAAGCCAGTGTGAGCTGATGAACTAAACAAAAATGTAGGTTGTGTTGTGGTTCCACTACGACTGTAAAGAAATCCTAATTCCAATTAATCCACAATCTTTAGTGTGATTTGAGGGTCATACTGTGAGAAGAAGAAATGCTCTATGCCGCTGAAATCTGGCAGCTGTTCCTTCCTCATAACTGTGTTCTTGTCTGTGCTGTGCTCTTGTTTGTTGCCCTTCGGAAGTTGTATGTTTCAGTTACAAGCTTTAATCGTATTTACACACAGTAGAAAAATTAAATATAGAAGTTCACATAGTGCTTCACCATGTTTTGTATTAATATGACAACTTTTTCACAGGAGGCTTGAATGCCAGGGCGCACACACACACACACACACACACACACACACACACACACACACACACACACACACACACACACACACACA
>JBBJLR010000007.1:22989441-23000396 GCA_037577145.1 Brachypetersius gabonensis
GAAGAAACTGCCCAGTGATGTTTTTGCCCTCTTCTCTGTGGCTCTGGGTGAAGAGTTTTGGAAAAACATCATTTATTTCAGTTCAGTCAGTTTTTCACGATATGGATATTGCGCATGTTGACCAACAACTCAGTTCCAACTGAACTTAAATAACAGACATAATTATTCCTGAGCACACTGGCAGCTGACGCTAATAACAAACAAACTCAAGCCCGGTGTGCTCAGAATATCAAAATAAAAGACTCCCAACACCCAAAACCAAAATTAAACAAAATTAAATGGGACCTGAAAGATGTTGAAAAGAAGGCTACTGAACTGCGACTCCAAACACATCAATAGTAAATCAATGGAAACTAAAATATTTGGTTTCTTTTGGAGTACAGTAATCCCTCGCTTTTTGTGGGGGTTACATTTCAAGAGCGTATAGTGAAAAAACACGTTGTGGTAAAAAAAAGTGTAAACCCTAAATCTGCCCCCAAATCTGCTCCCAGAACACTTTAATTTCATTTAAAACTCAGTTTAATGCATTATTCTTAAAGAAAATGTAAAGGTAAACCCATACTCGCCTGTTTTAATAAAAATATCCCGCCAAGATCTGCTACTCGGAATGTTGCTGGACAAAAGTATTGGGACACCGCAGTGAGGTGAAAGGTTTTCAGATAATAAAACCTGATCTACTTGGACTAAACATACAATTAAGGGCTCGTTGGAAAGGTCTCCTGGAGATCACTCATACTGTGGAGCTTAATAACTTAAGATGGGACTTTTTAAGGCAGAATGAAACCATTTGTTGCTGGGACATGGCCATCGACAATTAAATGAAAGTTACACAGTTCTTCGTTTTTTCTTTGTCTGGGAGAAAGTGTAGGGATGTGTGCTGTTCTTTGCAGTCAACAACACAACACTTCAACTGTGGAGTTTGAAGTGTCTGAGTGCTTTCCCCGCTGATATATGTAACTCGGAAGATCGTCGGAAAAAAGTTGTTGTGTGGGGCATACAAATGTATCAGTTTCCGTGTAATTGTGGGGATTTCCACATAAAAATATGAAAGCATTTGTGAATCTGCGCAAAACTGGGGGATTACTGTATTTCACTTTGTATGTTTGCACATTGTTCATAGTCAAAATATTTTATAATTAGAAGGCAGTTTTATGCTACAGCTGTTGCTCCAATAAATATGTGCCTTGTTGAAATCAACAAAATTTGGTTTTTTTTGCAGCGGTGATGATCTTAATTTTTCTTCTTAGAGATCTTAAAAAGGTCCTAAAAGCCACTGAATTTGCATATCAACAATGTGCAGATACCCTGGTGATGTTATTGCATTGAATGTGCATCACCATGCTGACATCATTGCACATTTTTTTGTTTAGTTAAGTTTACATTGTTAGTCACAGTTCCAGTGACTATTACACCTTTGGAATCAGGGTCCTGAAAACTGTACAGATTTCACGGGCATTGTATTAATGTAATAACTTATCTTCTTGTCATCTCTCTATGGAGCTTTTATGCAAGAAAGCCTTACGGGGGCAACAATACTGAGAATTGCGGTATTAGCTTGCTGTATTAGCTATGCATTACACATAATTCCCTTAGTAATTATTTTATGTTTTTAGTAATGTCTGTTCAGATTGTAGTTTATGTAGGTGTGTCTTTTTCCCACTCCATCCCCCAGCCATCTTCACGATAAAACGAAAGCAGTGTGCTACAAAGGGTGCAAGACAGGAAACTGTGACAGTTTCCTCACTGTCTATCTGCTGTCAGCAGCTTCTTTGTCAAGTAAGCCTGTCTGTTCTGATGTTCAGCAATAAGAATCTAAGGGTGCTTTCACACCTACAGCATTTGGTGCACACTAAACGTTTGGTCCCTTGGTTCGGTTCATTTGTGTTAATGTGAATGCAATCTCTGTACTTTGGCGTGCACCAAATCAATCGATCCGAGCCCTGCCTGAAGGCGTGGTCTCGGACCGGTATAGTTTAATGCATTCTGGGTATCAGATGAGATACGGGACTGATAGGCCAGTGGAAGACCTGCTGGATCTGCAGAAGATCGCCGGCTAATAACGAAGTGATCATTCAGGAGGAGGAGGGCAGGGCTCTTCTGCCTGAAGTGGCCGCAATGCGCCGGCGGTGAATAAATCAGGAAGTTGGTTTGGAGTCGCAGCCGCGAATCATGTTGGAAATGAATTGTCTGGAAAAAATGATCTGCATGTACAATGTAACGCGCGAGGATCAGCGCCACGAGCGCCATGCAGAGCTGTTCCTCCATGATTACTGAAAGTGGCGTGATATTTCCGGTGCCGATGGTCTTCATGGTCTATTCTGGTTCGTTTAGAACTCTGCATGTGTGAAAGCAAACCGTTCCCACGTCTGTTTACTGCACAATTTTTCTGACTGGTGCGGACTAAAGCAATCGAACTATATGTGTGAAAGCACTCTAAAACTGTGTTATTTTTGCTCAGTTGACAATATTCCAGGCAAGTATTCTAGGCGATTGTGCCTTTTGTCTACAGTGACTTCATCTAGCATTTCTTTATGAACCTATGAATATTTTGACGTATGTCTGGCTATGTGTCTGCTGTTTGTTATTTAATTGAAAATAATGTCTTCTAAATGTAATTCTATACTGAGGCGTAAAAACCAAAACCATAGCTCTTTGATGTGGTCATTGGAAGGTTTGCAACGCTTCACACTTGATAGTGATGAAAACGTCGACAAACTCAACATGTTTTGGTGGCTGTAGTATGGCTTTGGGTTTGTTTCCATTTCTATGACATTTCTATGTGTGTTATGTAAACAACTCCATTTGTAGTGTGACTTTTTTCTTCCCAGTTTCTTTCCCTACAGTTTATTCTTTCATGTTGCCCATTGAATAGTAGCTCAGGAAACCGGTTGTCTTTTTCAATATATCAACCATGGTTGATTTTTCTCTAGAGAGTATTTTGATTAACAAAAAGTTCTAAACAATATACGTATATGAGGGTAATACAAACTTTAGGATATAGAATCTGGACTTTTGCCATTGTGTATTCTGGGTGGCTTAGTTGTCACACTGTGTTATAAATAGTCTGGTGTGATGCTGGTGATGGGAAAATCTAGATTGTTTAAGCTTAACTGGGAATAAGTTCACCGCAGTCAGGCTTCTTAAAGAAAGCTTGACCAACTTGATCTCACGACTTTTCGTGCAGCCATCACAATATAGCTACAATATAATCAAAATACGTGCTGCAATCACGCTTTTTAAAAAAAAATTTATGTATTTTATCTGTGTATTTTCAATCTAACTGGTGACTGAGGTTTAGGGACTTTCCCCGTCTCACGGCATTTAAACCTGTTTCAACCACTTTGCAAACAAAAACGAAAAGGAATCAACTCAGTATTTCTCTCCTACT
This sequence comes from Brachypetersius gabonensis, assembly GCA_037577145.1. Lineage (NCBI taxonomy): Eukaryota > Metazoa > Chordata > Actinopteri > Characiformes > Alestidae > Brachypetersius > Brachypetersius gabonensis. The sequence continues at coordinate 22,992,830 of JBBJLR010000007.1, forward strand.
GTCCCTCAGTCACCAGTGACCGTTGATACTGCCGATGTTACGCAGTGCACATTAAGATACATAGGGTAGTGAAGCTTTGTCCTAGGATGAAAAAAGCATGATTGGAGACCGGGCTTGCTTGACTTTGCTTCATTACTTAGAAGTTTATATAAGGTTTCACTAGTTTCTCTCTAGAACATGGTGAGGATTGGGGGGTGGTGCACTCTCTGCAGGAAATAGAGATGTTGCTGGGCCTTCTTGGTCCCTGTGAGGTCCCTGTGAGGTTCTCTGCACCAAGAAACATCTTGCTCTGGAAGACGTTGATGTTCAGTGGAAAGTGATCAAGTTGAGCCCTCCTGAAGTCAACAACGATCTCTTTTGTTTTGGCCGTATTGAGAGACAGGTTGTTGGCTCTGTACCACTTGGTTCGGTATTGCACCTTACTCACCTAATCCTTCCCACTGATCAAACCCACCACAGTTATGTCGTCTGGAAACATTGCTGCACAGTCGTGGGTCAGCAGGGCCTCTGTGCCCTGTGTGATGGTCCTGGAAATGTTGCTCCTGATGTTGGTCAGAGCACTTGGTTTCTGGGGGGTGGGGTGGTTTTCCTCTCTGCCATGTAATTTTGTGCTTAGATGTGATTCACTGTATCTGTTCTTAGCTGTTCTTAAGGCAGCTTTATCTCCAGTAAAATGTAAATTGTGAGTTTGTGGCCATTTGTCACACATGAACACACAACAGATTCCTAACCACCAAGCTTCCGTCCAAAAACAGCGACTGCCTTGTGTGAGGATTAAACTCGAGGCCTCCAGATTATGAGACTGGCATGCTACCTTCTGTGCTAACAGTGTGCATATTTCTGTAGTATTCCACGGATTTTGTTTGGGGCATGTGGTGATAGTCTTGGAGACAGTAATGTCATCAGTACCATACACTCCTCTGAGTATCTACATGTCCCTGTTAGTGTGCTCAAACCAGAGATGGCCAGCCAGATTTTGGGCTGTTTTAGAGAGTGGTGAAGTGGTGTGTATGGTTGGTATGTAAAATGGTCAAAAACTCCAGCTGTGGTTTAATCTTAATTAAAGCTGGGTCTGGCAGTCATAGACATGTATAGCAGCTGTTCTTATACACATTTCATGTATGAAAGTAAGAAAGGCTGCTGTGACTTAGCACACCTTTAACAATTTTCATTGTTTCAGTATGGTATAACACACTTACAAACATGAACAAAAATTGTTTGCCTATACGCTGTTTTTTCTCAATTTTTCCATGATTACGGTAATAGTGTTTATAATAATCAAACACCGGCTGGTTACTGAGGTACCATTTCTGTTCAAAGTTTATATCCGTAGTTACCTTGCACTTTGTTGCTTTCCTATAAACTTATACCATGAGTCAGGGTTTAATAATATTGCATGTACCAAGTGTCTGATTCTGTTGTTTAAATCATCAGTTCTTCCAACGGTGTTCACTCAAGAACTGAAGAACCAAAGGGCTGTAGAGGGTGGAAGTGCCATCTGGTGCTGTGTGCTTTCCAAACCAGGCATACCTGTTAAGTGGCGCAAAGGTGAAGTAGAACTTTGCCCTTGTGCCAAATATGAATTCAAGCAAGATGGACTCCGCGTCCAGTTGGTTATTCACAACGTTGACCCTGAGGACTCTGGAGAATACATTTGTGACAGTGGTGATCACCAAACTACTGCATACCTGGAAGTTCAGGGTAGGACTGAAGTGAATTTAATTTTCTCAACAAAATACCAGTAGCTTTTCTTCATTATGACCTTGGCCACTCTTCATCTTCACTTGGCAGCACTACCTGTTCTGTTTAAGACCCCTCTGAGCAACCTGGAAGGAGAAGCTGGGGAAAATGTAATTTTCCGATGTGAGCTCACTAAACCAGGATCTCCTGTTGTATGGAAAAGGGGAAAGAAAATTTTAGAATCCAGCAGTAAACACCAGTTAAAACAGGATGGAGCAGTGGTAGAGCTCATAATCTATGGCCTAGAAGGAGTGGACTCTGGAGAATATTCCTGTGATTCTGGGCATGATGTGACCACTGCTTCTCTCGCTGTAAAGGGTAGGAGTACTTTCATCGTCCCTCACTCATTATCTGAATGTGTCTACATTTATTTCATCCCATTTTCTGCAACACTAAACTCATGCCCTTTTCTTCTCAAACAGCATATTTGCTTACATTGAATCTAATGAACATCCCTTTCTTCCTGTCTTTCATTTTCCTCCTTTACAAAAACAAAGACAGGATCTGGCATGAGTCATACATATCTGCACTTTATAGCATTATTTACCTACCATTTCTTGGGAAGTTAACTTTTGAGCAGCCTAGTGAATTAACACCAGCGGTAAACCTGTCTGAAAGTTGATCTTGATGGTTTGTGCTAAACAGAACTTGATGTAACCATTGAAACTGGACTGAAGAGCTACATTGTTAATGAAGGAGACAGCGTGTCCTTTGAGTGTGTTGTGTCTCAGGAGAATGCCATGGATATTATGTGGGCACTTCAGGATGTCCCTCTCCAGAACAATGAGACGAATCAAATCCAAATAGAGGGCAAACGACATGTACTTACCCTGAAGAAAGTCACCCAGAAAGACTCCGGCACTGTGTCTTTCCATGTTGGTGCCCACACCTCTTTTGCTTGTCTCACCGTGAAAGGTAAACACACTCTCAAGAATCCACCATCTACAAGTCTGTCCATTTATTTCCTATTTACTGCAGTGTCTTTTTTTCTCTCTATAACAACTGTGCATGTGTTATAAATGATCAGCCATAGCATTAAAACCACCTGCCTGATAATCAAAAGGGCTTCTTGTGCCTCCAAAACATTGATGGTCTTCACCAGATAAGAGAAAGGGTTGGAGTCAGAAGTCAGGTTTACTGGATGTCTTTTCTTGGACCACATTTAGTAGGTACTAACCACTGAATGCCAGGAACAAGCATACCATGTTGGAGATGCTATGTCCAAGTCTCTGGATATCACAGTATGCCCCTATTCAAAATCAATCAAATCCTTACACTTGCCCAATTTTTCCTGCTTCCAACACATCAACTTTTTACTAGCATAGTAGCATCCTTAGACCAACTAGCGAGAATCACCTATCCTCTTCTCCGCATTTGGGTTTAACTTCTTGCGACACACCCAGTACTTTCTTGTTGGTTGCCGTGCCGATACTGTCCGGAGGATGTAACACAACTACAAGAAGTGATGAGTCACTTATTGCGTAATAAATTCCACAACTTGACTGGTGCTATGAGTGCTTCGGCTTTGCCTGTCTGTGGTTTTAATCTTGTGATCGGTATTGTCACGTCGGCTGAGGAGAGGAGATGCAGCAGCAGGCAGCAAGAGTCCCTTGAGAGGCTTATTTATTGAAACAAAAGTTCAGTTTCACGAAAGTCAAACACAAATCATTAATGGTGACGAGGTAAGCTCCCCTTGGAGATAAGGAGGACCTTCACTCCATAAACAAACCAGGAGCTCATAAACACAGTCTGTAACCCCTCTCACTTCACTTCACCACCACTCCCTAGTAAACGCCTCACTTCCGGTGAGACTGAGTGGCGTCGCAGGAGCACGGACACAGACAGGGAGAAAGAAAGGGAAGAACATACGAAGTTAGTGTACATGCCACTCGTAGCACTCGCTCCTTTTTGCTTGTAGTTTTTTCTCTCCTCAAAGTCTTTCTGATCTCCTAGTCCGGTCTCGTCCTTCCGTGGTACGGCTGCACACTCATGAGCTGAAACAGTCACTCGGGAAGAAGTTAACAAGCACTTCACCAGAGCTCCTGTCTTTAATACTGAGGTGACCCATTTCTCCTTTGCTGAGGCGAAGGTTCACTAGACCTGCACAGGTATATTGGGGCACACTTTAGGGAATGCCTAAATAAATGTGACTGTTCTTGTGCAGTTTTTAAACTTCTGTGCCAGCCAGATTTGTGGCTGTTTTTTAGAGAGGGCAATATGGAGACTTGGTCTGAGTAGCCAAGGTGGGGGCATGGCTCAGCACGGTTCGTGCCAGCAATGTTTGTGTAAACACATTCAACCACATTTGTCCCTCTCATTGCCCACATACCGAGGGAATTGAGGGAGCAGAACAGTTCCCTTAGCATCACACTGCCTTTGTAAAATACGATTCTCGCCATTGTGCATCTTGATGCTATCTCTTCACCAGATAAGAGAAAGGGGTGGAGTCAGAATGTCAGGTTTACTGGATGTCTTTTCTTGGACCGCATTTGGTAGGTACTAACCACGGGATGCCAGGAACACCTCATAGGCATACCATGTTGGATATGACCAAGTCTATGGCTATCACAGTATGCCCCTTTTCAAAATCAATCAGATCCTTACACTTGCCAGTTTCCTGCTTCTAACACATCAACTTTTTACTAGCGTTAGTAGCATCCTTAGACCAACTAGCGAGAATCACCTGCCCTCTTGCGACATGCCTAGTACTTTCTTGTTGTTTGCCGTGCAGATACTGTCCAGAGGATGTAACACATCTACAGGAAATGATGGTTCACTTAAATTCACTTGCCTAATAAATCTTGACTGGTGCTATGAATTTTTCCATTTTGCCTGACTGTGGTTTTAATGTTGTGGCTGCTTTGTATATACGGGCACACTTCATGGAATGCCTAAAGAAATGTGATTGTTTTTAAACTTCGAATTATACAGAACCATTCAATGAAACTAGTTGTAGAATAATTCTTAACCTGTATTCTAACTTTGTCATCAAGCTCTAAATTTGTAATGAAATATTTTTTGGTTAATGCAAGTGCAGTAGGTGGGGTTTTTTTGGAAATGACTGAATTCATAATGGATCTCAGTTTAAAGCCACTGCCCCATTGTATCAATATATTCTTTGAGATGAAAGGTGTTCTTGTTCTACACTGCTTGCGTAGATTGGCCTTCTATTTGAGTGGTTTCTGAATACCTGCTCAACCAAACATTTCAGCTTGGTGAAGCTTACAGCATACTGATTTATGGCTGATGTATGCTACTAATTTACTTTCAGCCTCGTGTGAATTGGTGTGTTTGTTACTCGTCCATGTTTTTTGGCCAATTTTCACATGGCTGAACTGTATTTCTTGCGTCTCTCTACCTGTGTCTTGCTAGCAGTCCCTGTGGTGTCCTTTGCCAAAGAATTGAAGAGCCAGGAGGTTATGGAGGGCGAAAGTGCCACATTGTCCTGTGAAACTTCAGTACCTGATGCCCCTGTGACCTGGAAGAAGGGCAAAATAGTTCTGTCTGAAGGAGAAAAGTATTCCTTTCAGAAGAATGGTGCAGTTCAAACTCTGGTGGTCCACAAATTAACAGTGGAAGATAGCGGTGAATATATATGCGAACTAAAGGAAAAACAAAGCAAAGCAACCTTGACTGTAAAAGGTAACTAGTGTGAGTGTGTCTTTATGTTAAGCTGTCTCTTAGCACTCTTTTCATTTCAATTATTTGTGTTTGTGTGCATGTGATTTACGTGTTCTGTTTCTAATCCCGGTGGCATTGGAAGGATTTTTAATGTGAGGGTGACACACTGGTGCAGGGATCTTGAGCTCAGGGGAATTGCTGCAGTGCAGTGTTTTTTTCCCGGGGGATGCGCACGTTTAATGCGTTTTACTCGTAAAAATTGCTGGGTGGATAAGTGGGTGAGACAAAACACCCGTACGTAATCCCATTGGATGACTTTTTTCTTGTTGCTAGATTTTGCTCAGTCAAATCAAGCAAAGCTTAGCTATTAAAGTCAACCTAAAATCAAACCTGTTTAACCTGGTCACAATATACAATTCATAAAATTTGAAAGAATTTTTAATGTCACCATATCTAAGCATTGGCCCTATCACTGGGATATTGTGAGTTCAATCCCCAGTGATGCCACAACCCTCTGGGGTTGATAGCACTAAAGAGCACAGTTGGCTGTCTCTGAGTGGGTAGGATGGCCCTCCCTTTCCTCTCATCAATCAGCACTATACCAGCCAGCATGGGTGCCTATTCAACAAAGTGTATTAAGTTGTCCAGTGCCTTGTTAGTTAGAAAAGATGCAAGGACAACATTTATGTACCGTGAGGGAAATATGTATTTGATCCCCTGCTGAATGTGTACTTGTCCTGACTTACAAAAAATTTACTCATTTAAGAGGTAGATATATTTTTACAGAGAGAGACAGAATATCAACCAAAAATCAAGAAAAAACATTACATAAAAGTTATGAATAAGTATTTGATCCCCTACAACAAAACTAGACTTCTGGTTCCAGTCTAGCTGTGTGCCCATGTTGCAATTACAATCAATCTATCAATTACAGATACAAATCTTGGCTCGTAGGGTGAGGACAATCATGAGAAAGGTGAGAGATCAGCCCAGAACTACACAGGAGGAGCTTGTTAATGATCTGTGTGCAGTTGGGAACACAGTCACTAAGAACACCACTGGTAACTCAGTACATCATAATGGATTGAAATCTTGCAGTGCCCCCTGCTCAAGGCACATGTACAGCCAATCTTAACCTTTTGAACTCCATGAACGCATTTTGTAACCTTTAGTCTCACACTCATAACTCGCAACAGGAGTAACACACAAGTATCATACACATATCCTTAAATCGAGAACACTTATCCGATATGATCGTCTAAGTCCCGTGTTTATAGAATAAATTATTCCAGACTAATCTTGTGCGGGAAAGAGAGTACATTTAAAAAGGTTTCCCACAAAAAACATGCTGCTGAAACTCCATTAAACATCCAGCATGTCTTTACTTCCATGATGGTCCACAAACTTGTCGTTGGATTCAGTGTAACAATTTCATCATAATTCACAATAATTATTACTATTTTTTAAATGGTGTTGTATTGTATGTTTGTTACTGTTGGGCGATAGTGTTTGACTACATTCTAGAGGTCACCTAATGAACCTCTTCAGCAGTAATAATGATACCAAGGAGGGTTCAAATTATGTCATATTATTATATTGTAATACGCCATAGAATGTCCCAGTTTTGAACCTCTGAACAACATTGGCTTGTACAAACAAAAGGAAAAAATGTAAAATTTCACTAGGCGAAAACTAGAATTTGCTCCTAAAAATGATATCAAGATTTTACTTGTTATCTTCGCATCAAATAATGACATAAATAAGTAGCCCTGGGTCCTCTGACAAAAAAAACCCCTACAACACAATGGCTAGCTTGTGGAATTAAAATGTTATAGATCAATAAGATAAGAAAGATCTTTATTTATCCCGAGGGAAATTTATCCTTTTGTCATAAACATGCTCAGTGCAACAAGAGGAATAAAAATATACAATACGAATTTAAAAGAACCGAACAGTTGAATAGTGCAAATATAATATCAAATAACTTGAACAAAGTAACAATATCAGATAAGATTAAATAAATAAATAAATATTAGTGCAGGTGATTCAGAAAAGTGACAGTGCGCAATGAATCAAAGAGAGTAGCAGCCTGTGATGGTGGGCTGACACTGTCACGTCGGACCGTGCACATTTACAAAACGACACAGACTCTACTAGAAACCAAAACAAACAGGTACGAGGACCTTTAAAACAGAAAGCAAAACTA
>JBBJLR010000010.1:0-19949 GCA_037577145.1 Brachypetersius gabonensis
CCTGAAACATTTCCGTTGTGGTCCCTGCTATTTGCAGCGCGTTTCTGTGTTTGGTTGTGTTGTGAGAATTTGCAGCGTCTGTGTTGTCAAACTGATGGAGACGTTTTCTTAAATTGTTGTGTTTTTTTTCTGTTTGCATGTGTTTTCTGAAGTTGCAGCGCGTTGAGCTCTCTCAGCCACCGTACATAGAACACAAAACTAAGAATGAGATTCATGTAAGGGTCAGACTTTTAGAACTCATTGGCACTTGATGTCTACACAATTACTTGGAACTTGGAACTCTGTGCCATCAGAGTTTGAATATGAATTTCTAACACGGAATTTTTTCAGCATCAAAATCAGACTTTGATTTTTAAAAACCATCAAATTTCTAGCCCAGATTTTTTTTCCGCCTCTGATTTTTTCGATGTCGAAACAAAATCAGTGTTAAAAAAAAATGATGACTCAAAAGTTTTAATACATTTGACATGTAAAAAATTCAAAGCATAAAAAATTCAGTGAGAAAAAAATTCTGTGAAAATAATCAATCTCAAAAAATAATTCAGTGTAAAAACGTCAATGTCTCCAAAAATTCGGTGTAAAAAATTCAGTCTCTTAAAATTCGGTGTTAGAAATTCATATTCAAACTCAGATGGCACAGAAATACTTCCATACTTGTCTAAGCTTATCACTAGCATACAACTCTTCCGGCCATTCAAGTGCAACTTCCAATTGCACCATAAGGGTGTCGGCGCCAAGAATGGACATATGGGCCTACGGTCAGCTTCCTTCTAAGTGGAATTTCATGTTTTATTATTAAATGTAAAACAAAATCTGCTCCAACATTAGCATTATTACACCTACAAGCCTTCCTGGCCTAATGCCATTTTCATTTCTCTGGGTATCATCAGTCCAAGTGCAGCTTCCAGTTTCCATATGGATGCAAGTATAGCAGAGGCTGTTCATGTCTACAGCTCCATCTGGAGAAATGGAAGAAGTCGAATGACTAAATCAAAGCATTGCGTTTCCCATAATCACGCCTGAGCTTATTGCTACAATGATGAAAAATCCACGTTTCATTTATCATTTACCCTATGTTCCATATGACTGCATTTCATGTAACTTCTGTCATTTACTCCTGATACAGAGGGCCTATAGGCCACTGTGCATTGTTTAATCATATACTCTCACAACTGAAGTGTTTTTGTTTATTATTCTTTTGGCGAAAATAAAAATGTAAATGCGAGTACAATGCAATTTTTTCTTTGCAAGCTTTTTTTCTGCTTTTCTTATTGTTACCATGAGACAACAATATTGAAAACCTCAAGCTTCGCGCACACATAAAGGATAATATTACAATAACTTGGCTCTGGCACATTGCCTTTGTGTTATTTGGCATCCACTATTTACATGCCAGCATACTGTAGCCTACATCAAATCCATTATGTATAAAGCATGGATGCGGAACAGGCGGCATCTTAAAAAGTATTCGCTGATGTTATTATGAACACTGTCTGGGGTCTACAGTAGGGTTAACATCACAGCAGACACCAATGCTGTTCGCAGGGCTGTGATACAACTTGGCAGCTTGGTTGTTAAACCCAATTTATCTCAAATAAGACCAGGGTCATTGCATCAGACCTGAATACACAATCAGTCATTTATAACCCTGAAAAAGACATACAAACGTAATAGTAGGTTGACCATTCCACAAATCACCATTTCCCTGCTTTTCCTCCCTGAAACAACGTACATTTAAATTCCTCCCTTGGGTCCTGTGGCACACGGTCAGGCCATTTGGATTGGTCCATAAAACTGCTAGGTTGAGACAGAGCTAGTACCGTGAAATTTACAACCAAACTTTGGCCTATTTAATGATTACAAAAATGCAAATGTGTCTAACTCTCACAAAAGGCTACATTAGCCAGAGTTTTTGTAGGTTTTATTGGATTTATAGGTTCATTTATTATGCTTGTATAGGATTTTGGACAGAATGCTGTGTATTGTGGGACTGAAACACCTATAACTTGCATGGATATTTGGTTCTAATATGGTTCTTGAAAACGGTTCAACAACTATGCACCAACTATGATTCTGCTATTGTTAAGTCAATGTTGGTACTGTATAATTTGTTTTGCAAAGATTCATCAAATGCCAGTGTTTTCTAGGTTTTATTGACTTGTATTGCACTGACTCAAGATCATATGTAATTTGTACATTTTTCTTTCCAACAATCAAATGCATTTGTTCCGTAACATAGTCAGAATGGAAAACATTGTACTGGAAACCTTTACACTTTTTGGAGGAAATTTATCTGGATTTTTGAAAGCTTTTTGGATTTTAAAAATCTGCTTGGCACCAATTATTCAAATAGGCAAATATAAATTAATCTCCATTCAGCTTCGGTTGAGTTTGCAGTGATTTCCTTTTGAGTAGGTTTTTTTTATTTCAGCGTAGGCCTCACTAGTAGCTGGGTCTGCACACATTAGGCTTGTATTTGACTGCACACACCAGGCTTCTTTCCAGCCCCAACCAAACTACAAACTGTCCCATGAAGACTGAAAGCGCCTGTCCTGCCATGACGAGGACAAATTCCCTGCAGGATCTCACCTCTGCCATTTTGTCTCTGTCTGTCAAGCGCCCCCCCTCCTCCCCGGAGAACAAAGTGTGCCTGTATCTCCGCAGTAACATGCGCACAGGCGGCAGCATCCGCTCCAGATTTTCTGCTGATACACGCCACACGCCGCTTTGAATGACAAATAGTCGTTTTATTATCTGCCATAGATGGCATTCCACTAGCAGCCTCTTTATTACATTCTCTCTCTCTCTCCCTCTCTGTCTCTCTCTCTCTCTGCTTCTGCTATTAGAGTGCTGCATCATTAAGCTGGATAATGCCATTTTTAAAAAGGCTGACGGGCGCGGGGTTTTTATGAGTGGCGGCGGCTGTGCTGGAATAGCTGCGGAACCATATGGGGAACGCTGGTGCAAATGACTTCTTAGTGGTGCACTGGCTCGTGAAGGACGAGTTGACAGGCGGTTGTGTGGCGCGCCGAAGACTAACGAGATCCATGTAACACAGCACGCCGTCACCCTAAACACAGGGGAGAAGAGTGTGTGCGGGGGAAACACGGCGGCTGTAATTAAAAAACACAACATCAAAAGGCGACCTTTCGCTGATTGAGTCCCGTTTGGCTTAACGGCTCGGCAGAGTAAAGTTTGTGTTGATGTGCCAGTTGGGCCTGTCATTAAAACAGACAATGAGTTTTCTTTTTTTGGGGGTACTGGCTCCAGTTTTTCAGACAGACTGGGTGAAAACAATTAAAGTCCTTCATCCCTCCTCACATGTATGTGTATGCCATGGTGTATATATAAACCATTCAATTAGGCCCCAGTCATTGCACCAAAACAAACCCCGAAAGGTGTTCTGTGCTATCTGGCACCAAGACATTAGCAGCAGATTTTTAAGTCCTGTACGTTTCAAGGTGGGGCCTCCCGGGATAGGAATACTTTGTCCAGAACATCCCACTTGGTTAGTTAGAGAAATCTGGAGGCCACAACATTAAAATCACTGACAGGTGAAGTGAATAACATTGATTATCTTGTTACTATGGCACCTGTCAAGACAAGGGATATTTTAGGCAGGAAATGACCAGTCAGTTCTTGAAAATGAAGTGCTGGAAGCAGGAAAAACGGGGAAAGCGTAAAAATCTGAGTGACTTTAACAAGGGCCAAATTGTGATAGCTAGACAACCACTGGTCAGAGCGTCTCTAAAACGGAGGTCTTGTGGTCCAAGTGAGGACAACTGCTGAACCAAGAACAGGGTCATGAGCGCCCGAGACTCACTGATGTGTGTGGGATGTGAATATTAGCCCTTTTGGTTCAATGACACAGAAGAGCCATCGTAGAACAAATTGTTGAAAAAGACTGACCATCATGGAAAGGTGCTCACTGAAATCACTGAACGGACACACAAGCGTCAGAACTGGAGCAGGAAGCAATGAAAGATGCTGGCCTGGTCTGAAGAAGCATGTTTTCTTTTATATCATGTGGATGGCTGGGTATGTGTGCTTTACTTACCTGAGATGGAACCAGGATGCTCTATGGGAAGAAGACATAGAGACAATATGATGCTATGGGCAACATATTGCAGGGAACCCTTGCAATCACCAACCTAAACTCTGCTGAATACCAAATACACATCTTCACAGTAACAGTGTGGTCCAATGGCAGGAGATAATGTGCCCTGCCATACTATAACAAAGAGTTGTGTTGACAAACGTAACAGAAGTTATGTTGTAACAAATATGTAGACTTGGGTTTTAAATTTCCCAGATCTCTATCCGATCGCTGTCCTAGAAAGATAGGGCATTTTAGTCCTGAAAATGTACAAATAGATCACATACTAACACATTAAGGCACACACAGACACACACTCGCATGCATATGTGCACTCAAGAACTGGAATAAAAGCTCCATTACAGTCTCATTTAGTAGCGATGAAAACTCATTCGAGCACAGCATCATGACAACTCTGTTAACCTTACCGCCTTTCATTAGTTCTCAATTTAAGAAAACATTTTAAGTGATTTCTTCTCCAAATGATAATAATATAACTTTTCAGGAAGTCGTTTTGGTAAATGGCTGTGTTTAATATTCAACAGGCGAATCAAGGACTGCACTCCTGAAATATTCAAAACTATTTTTCTCAACTGAGGCCTTTGCCTTCCTCCTCAGCGTAGTTGTCTGCGTCTGTCGGTGATGGAGGGCATCTGCGGTAGGAGTGGATAAACAAACTTGTTGACAAACTTGTTGAAGAAAGCGCACCACGCCATAATCCTAAACAGAGCCAAGACTGTTTGGATGAGCGGAAGATGAGGATAAATGGAGCCCCCACTTAATTACTACAATGTGTTTGACCCAAACCGATAAACAGGTTTGATCATGCCGATCTGTAATTAGTGCTCTTTCCCTTTGTGTGCCATGCTCTCCACTTTGTGTTTGTGTTTCTTTCCCCCTGTATAATTAGGCTGCTGTGTTTATTAGTCCCACTAATTAGCGTATGCAAATCACGAGGAAGTCGTTCATTTTGATCCCTGCCAAAGAGTGATTCACCTGGCGCTCAATTCAAGGATGAGACGAAGCCTCTGCTTCCATCTTTTTGGCATCATGTACATCGTCTCGAGCTGCGATGCAAATCTCGGCCTATTTCAGGCTCCAGCGTTGCGCCCGTCCTGCGCTCTGGCTGCTAAACTAGTGAACTATTTCCCTACAAACACTGGAATCCATAGTGTGTGATTAATGGTTAGAGCAACTGTAGCTTTTGGCACATAGTAAATAATGCAGTACCTTTGCCAGCAATGTGTGTGTGTGTGGGGGGGGGTTTCTGTGATTCATGCACCTTGAATCACCAATGGGAAGGAGGAATTTTTGGGCGTGCATGAATAAATAAACACCCTCTGGCAAATGTATCGTGAATAAATCTTGGAGCTGTAACTTTTTTCTGCTTTTAAGTGCTAATTTTTGCCCCTTAGAACACAAAGTGCAACAAAAGCAGGCTTTTAAAGCACTTATTCAAGCACACTTCTACACCCTGACTCACATGCACCTTCTAGTAAGTTTGTTTCCTCTGGTTATGGAACACTTTTACAGCAAGAACATAGGAGCAAGGAGTCAAAGGCCAGTTTTGAGCCTCACATGCTGGTGGCATTGATTAAACGCTGCTGTTGATCAATAACGTATTAAACATTGACATTTAATGAGAGTATGTCCTGAAACTGTCCTTTGCGTGTAGCTGAAGTCTGTTTATGGATAGAAAGAGGCACTTTGCTTGGGCTAAGAGAGCATCCCGAACACTTTCCCCAGTTAATATTATTTGGCAGAGAAGACTTGTGATAAGAGCACCAGCTCCTAATTGCTAGTGCTAATTACTCATTCCAACCTATATTAGCTTCGCGATACAACCTGAAGGCAGTAGGCAGACCTTCAAATTATAATCTTTCATTCTGGACACCTCTACAGGCAGCTGACACTGTGTATAATTATAGGATGAGTAACTTAAAGGGCCAGTGTTCTATATGTTCCTTGTAATATATTTTTCCTTATAAAAAACACATATTATTTGACTGACTTTATTTATTAAAACTAGTAATCACTCATTCTCAAGAAGTTTTATGCCTTTAAATACTGGGTTAAAAACAGCCCAGTGTGGGTTATGGATATGACCCACTGGGTCACAGATCACACACTGGATTAAACTGATTAAGGTTCACTGGGTTATAAGAATAACCCAACAGGGTCATTTTTGAGAGTCTGCTGTCTATTGACATATTTGTCTTAAAGGATTGCTTTAAACAGAGGAACTGCTTAACAATGACAGATTGTTTAGCCCAAAGACCCAAAGTGAGGGACAGGGAATCAGTGCGGGTTGTTAATTTATGAATGGAAAACAACATAAACACAAATAGAACCAGTATACACCACAACAATGTACGGAACATGCTAAGGATTTACACTTCGATAAACAAATGTAGCACACATTCTGCAGACAAGGCTAAATACTCCACCGCCAAGAGCAAAACAGGGCTATAAAAAGACACACACAGGGAGAAACACCTGGGGAGCTAACCAGACGCACTTGGAGTCACTAAGGGTGAGGGGGCAGGACTGAAGGAGGAGACAGAAATGGTAAACAAACACATCTGGGAGACGAGGACATGAACATGGCAGGAAGAGAACGCACAAGAGACAAAGGGACAGGGAAAGAGAGGCGGGGGCAAGCACATGAGGAAGGAAGGGGGCGGGTCACAAAGAGCGAACATATGAAAGTGACCAAGAGGGAAGGATGAGGGGTGTGAACGAGCGATGAAGAGTGAACACATCAATGGGGAAGGAGAGGTCAGGGACGTGACCAAATCTTTATTGTGTGTAAGCTCCTTCCCAGCTTGAGACGTTCTAAAGATTTCTGGCAGCTTTGTTCTAACTGCTGAACTATGCAAACAAACATAACAACCCAAGTTCAGTATTGTGTTTGGGTGGGAAAAACCATGTGCCGAATGTAAATGACCTCTATCCTTACTGGCTACCCTGTATTCCAAAAACAATCTGAGCCGAAATGGACGGGAACAACACACCATATCACTTCAGGCTGAATAAACAGGTCTGGCTGCTGTATGTTTGTGATGTCACAAACACCATGAATTCAGGACAGGCTATTTTTCAATTTTACTGAAAGAACATATAAATACCAGCCACACTTTAACTTATGTTCAAATGCCATGATGGATGGACCAGTTAATTATGTTTTTTTATAGTTATTTCAAAAGAGATATTCTTTCATTTGTTCTGACAGCAATGATGTACGACTCGCATAGTGAACTGTACATTTTGAATCTTTGACACTTAATATACTTTAAATTATCCATCAAACTCAAACCCTTCGCATTATATGCCCGTAAAAGTGCTGAAGTGGACGGAGAGGAGATGTCCAGGCTGCTGAGCTTTGAAAATGTTTTATTTAAGAGTTTCCTGTTGTTTCGAACTGATGCCCCATAATTAGCCCTCGCATCCAGGTGCCGTAATGCAGCTAACTGTTTCAGGCCTTTCTGAAGCTGTTTGTGCATTTTGAGCTGTAGGTTATTTCTGATGCTGTCAACTGCAGGGTCCCCGGGGCTGACTGAAATGTGTGTGTCTGTGCGTTTGAGTGTGTGTGTGTGTGTATGAGCGTGAGAATAAGAAAGACAGGGAGAAGGAGAGAGGGCGAGCAGAGGAGCAGGAGTGTATGACAGCGGTACTCAAGATTGAGGAAGGTTCAGTTGGGTTCAGCAGCATCTGTTGGAACACAAAGGCAGAAAAATTAGGCCTGGACAGTTTCTGTTTCGGAGATGACTTTGGTTGGAGGGCTCACATACCACTCTTATGAAAGATGCTGCTTCGGGAATGCTCTTCTGGTTCTGATAGTCGGTTTACAGCTCATGTCTCAAGGTTAGCTTTGATGACTCATTACAAAATTAAGCGAAACAAGCTGTGGGCAACAGATACGAGGGGGAGACTCGCAGAAATCTCAGCTAAAACACTGACCTTTATGAGCTCAGTATTCTCTTCCTCTCCACTTGATTGTTTCTCTGTGGACATTCTTCTGGACGTGAGGAGGAAAATTCTGTTTTGTGTTCTCCAAGGCTAAATAAAAGCGGATCTTTATAAATCTCTTTTACGGTGTAAGTTTAGAGTTCATTACTGATGCCTGTGCTGTTCATTCATTAACTCAGATTCTCTTTTACTTCACGCCAGACTTGCTGCCAAAAGAACAAATTGCTTGTTACACCGTTCGTTTTATTAGGGCTTATAAGCACTGGGTTTCTTTGAAAAAATAAAAAACCTCTCTTTTTAACGTGCAAAGACTCGGAAACCCATATAATACAGGCATACAATTAAATTGCACAGCAGTCAGAAATCAATGAAGAAAAGTCAGATGTTATTTGTATACTGATGCAGGATGCTTTACAGTATACAAAACACAAAGGGTTTCACCTACAGTATTGGGGGTTTGTCCAATTAGTGCAAAAGATAAGTCATTATGTGAAAGCATCTTGAATTGGAATCAGAATGCCCTTTTCTTCCCTCTCTTGACGTATTTCCAAGTGAAAAAGGGTATTCGAGCGAGAAAATAATTGCGGGCTGTAATTGGTTTATTAGTCAGGATTTGGATCCTGAAAAGTGGAAAATAAAAATGGGGTCAGACCAAAAGCTCTGTTTAAAAAATATACAACACTTCAGATATGTCTTTTGACTCCAATCATGACATATTTCTTAAAAACTTTAGATTTTTTTATTTATATACTTTTCTTTTCTTTTCTTTTCTTTTTAAAAAGATGTAGGCAAAGCAAAGTGTCAGACCTAATGAAGTGTAAAATACAATACAATGTAACAAAATATTAACTTTTTGGCAGCGGAATGCTTGTGCATGATGCAAAAAAGTGTGCACCGCTGAATCGGAAATGTCAACAAGAACATGAACAACTAAGGTAAAAAAAGGTCCATTTTGATTTCAATTTGAATTTTAAGTACATTGACTTGCATGATATGTTTAAAAACCTTTCAAAAACTAAATCTCAGTGCCTTCAACACAGTGCAATCATTTATAGTGATAAAGCCATCTCTCTCTGAAGCCTAATGCAACGTTAAATTACCCACACAACAAATTGCCTTCAATATCTCTTTAAAAACACCATCAGCATACTGCCTTGTTGCAAAACCACCACCCCCCCAACCATGCCTCTAATTTACTAAAATAGATGTGCAAAATAAAGCCCACTAGCTTTGCCAATATGTTTGTTTGTGAAGACCACAATGGGTCGAGTGAAGGCTCATAACCTCCAGAGATGACTTTCCACAGCCTACATATTGCAGAAGCTCCTTGGCAGAATGATTTGCCGCTGTTTGGCATCGCTGTTACTGTGGAGCGGTGCACTGGAGAGTGTGCAGAGGAGGATGACCAAAATAATCCTTGGCTCCGACTGCACATCCCTCCAAGAGGCCTGCAGGAGGTTTCAGATCCTTCCACTGCAACAGCCAAGAGGGTAGCGAGCGCTGGGGCCCTGAAAATCACCTCGGAGCTCTCCAGGCTTTCATTTTTTTCTTCTGCCTGATCTTATATCAAAAAGAAGACAAACCTGCAGAAAGGCCTGGTACACAATAAAAAGCTGCTCACCTGTAGAGTCAAACCTGTGTGCATCTGGAGATTCCTGGATATTCTCTCATTCAGACTCACCTAGAATGTTTGCTACATTCTAGAATGTTCTCTGTGCTATTCACATTCTTCTAGAACATCCTCCTCTTTCACAATATTCCAGAAGGTTTTCCAAGTTAAGCAATATTTTACATTGTGCTCCTCATTTATGCTGTTCTACAAGGTTTGTGCCGATCTGTAATGTTCTGAAACTGTTTACACTGATATTGTTCCAGAATGTTCTCTCTGTTTATGCTGTTCTTTAAAAATCTCTTATTCAAACCGTCCTAGAACGTTTACCCCAATTATCACAATGTTCTATAATGTTCTCTTTGCTATTGACACTTTCCAGAATGTTCCCTAAACTATTCACATTGTTCTAGAATGTCCTCCTCAGTCATACTGTTCTAGAATATTCTCCAGGTTTTGCATAATTTTCAAACATGTTCACCATTTATACTGTTCTAGAATGTTTGTCCCAAACAATAAGGTTCTAAAACTGTTTACACTGATATTGTTCCTGAATGCTCTATCTGTTTATACTGTTCTTTACTATTCTCTCATGCATACTGTTCTAGAATGATATCTCCAGTCAATAGTTTTAGAATGTTTTGCCAATTCACACTGTTCTAGAATGTTTCTCCCTCATATTGATTACTATTGCTTTAGAATGTTCTGCCTATTTATAAAGTAAAGTGACCCCTTATAGTCACTTCATAGCACACAGCAGGAACAGTGTGAAATTCAGCAGGAACAGTGTGAAATTCTTTGCATTCAACCCATTCACCAAGTGAAGCACTGGGGACACAGCGCCCAGGGAGCAGTGTGTGGGGATGACACCTTGCTCAAGGGTACCTCAGTGGTGCCACTAGAAGTTTTGGGATTCAAACCCATGACCTTCTGATCACAGGGGCAACTCCCTAACCACCAGGCCAGTAGCTAATGTTCTTGAATATTCAATTGTTTATGTAGTTCTAAAATATTCACCCTCTTTCATGTAGCTTTTGAATGTTTTTTTTTCTCCATTCACATTAGCTCATTTGGTTAATTAGCATTCTAAAGCACCTTCTGACATCAGTATAGTGCTTGTTGGGAAAGGATGGTCTTAACGGATGACATATTACTGAAGAATTGCAGTGACCTGTACTGATATGGACATACTTCACACAACCGCTTGGCATTTTTTTCTGCAAAAGGAAATAAAAATATGTCAGATTCTCCTGTTTCTCCTTTAAGTCAATTTGCTTTCTTTACATAGCTACTAAATAAATAACGTAGACCACTTGGTCTGCAGAGCATTTAAAAAACCATGTTTACAGTTAGAATTTTAACATTATAACAGGGCACTATACAGCCAAGAGAAGCAGCACCAGTACTACTGTGAATGACAGCAGTTTTATGACAGATAGTGTATCTGTGCAGTCATTAAATGCGCAAAAATTCATCCATTTATGAGGTAGGACTGACAATTATAAATAACTTCACAAATATTGTACAAAAAATAGCCATAACCATAGCAACGGGGCAATAAATGTACAGTGTATTGTGAGTTTGTTTACATGGGAGTCGCAGTTGTGGTGTTATTTTGTTTATGGTGGAACAGTTTGTGTGTATATATGTTTATGTTCAGGAATAAACAGTTCAGTGCGAGAGCAGTACAGTTTTGATTCAGTTCTGATTTAAGAGTCTGGGGTAAGAATCTATTTCTCATCCTGGCAGTGAAGGCCTGTATGCTACGGACTCTTCTGACAGATGGTAGGAGGGAGAAGAGGGTGTGTGAGGGGTGTGTGTGTGGTCTTAAGCGATGCTGGTGGAGGGTCATAAGCTATGCTGTATTTTGTGGATGCAGCATGTGGTGAAGATGTCTGTGACAGAGGCGAGAGAGACCCCTATGATCTTTTCAGCTGTCTTCGCTGTCTGCTTTGATGTTGTCTAGATTAAGGGACGGTCACTGGTTCTCCACCAGTCCGTGGGCTGTTGTACCGCTTCTTTGTACACCACCTCGTCATTCTCACTAATCAAACCCACCATGGTCGTGTAAGCAGTGAACCTGATGTGGTCTGAGTTGTTCATTACTGCACAGTTGTGGGTCAGCAGTGGTTGTGCTGGAGATACTCCTCTGAGCACTTGGCCAGGAGTGTTATCTGGTTCAGCCGCCTCCCATGAACTCACAGCGCAGATCTTCTCACATCAGCTGTGTTCAGACAAAGCTCCGGGAGGGTTTTTTTTTCTTGGTGCCATGTCGTTCTGTGCCTCAAACCATGGTACGCCTCACCATCACAGGCAGCTGAAGATGTCCTGAAGTTGGTGAAGACCTAGATGCCCTGCCACATGGGCTGTGTGTCATTATTATCATTAGATAGGCAACCTGCTTGCCACTAATGGGATTTCTGGCAGAAATGTTAAGACAGCTGATTTCCAGTTGTTTTCAAAAGAAAGTAAAAATGATGAAGGGATTTAAGGGCTGCAGTCACCAGGTGAGCTAATCAAAGATTTAAGGATTAAATAATCATGACCAGAGTTGGGTAATTTGGATATGTCATATGTTTGGATGTGCCATGATCAGGTCCAGAGAGTAAATATCCTGCACAGGATTTTGTTCCAACCTCTTGATTTCTCCAGTCTCCTTCAACCAGCAGTAGCGGGTGGTTGGAATCAAATCCTTGGGGAGGATTTTTACTTTTTGCACCTGGATTAACTTTAATCATGACACATCCAAATGATATGACATTTTCAAATAATATGATGCTAGATAGGTTTTTCATAATAAAAAAACAATGAGCAGAAACACAGTGCTGTCAAATTGTTATGGAAAAAAAGTTGTTTCATTTTATTAATATGATTCAAAAGTGAACATCTCCCCAGTGAGCACTTTCTGTCACTTAAATTGCTTCTATAAATTCTTCCCTAAAACTTTCAGTTTTCTCAAACTACATCCAGTTCTTGATTGAGGTGGAACTCGTGGATGTTGGTTAGGACACAGGATGAAGAACCTGGACTCCAAACATGGGTGGTATTCCTTTAATGCTGCATCTGCTTCATTGACAACTTCAGGTTTTTGCTACAGTGTTTACTCTGTAATGAAAAAGTGATATATACATTCAGAACTGCCTGTATAGCAGATATGCTGCAAATTTACTTTTCTTGTCTGCCTGTCTCCAGCATCCAAAAAAGGTATGATCCGGAGCATGAATACCAAATTAACAGAGGCTTTACTTTGTGCTATACTGTACCTAATGAGAGAGATCCAATTAAGGGCTGAAGAATGGAACAGAGTGTTCTGTTGTGTGGGTAGGTATGGCACACACACCATTATATGCCTTAACCCCCTGCACTAAGTGACTCAGTTCACCTGGAAGAGCTGCAGCGTGGGAGGAATTGATCAAGGTGGCTCATTATGATCTCGTAAATGCTACACACCATGTGAATGATAAAAATGGTAATGGTAAAAGTGGTAAAAAAAAAGCAGCTTTATCTGTTTAGCATGAAACTAATTAATGACTATGGGTACTAATCTCTGGCCTCATGGTGATTTTAATTTAATTTGTACATCATCAAAACTCAAATCTTACCTATAGCCTAAGATGGGCACATGATCTATAGAATATGATTACGGCTGATTTTTATTATGCAGTTGATTGCCCACCTTCAGATTGATGCATCCTGTCACAGCGTTCCATATTTACACTCCTAGTTATGACTGTTTGTGCCGTCACACCAAAGAGCAAGTGGCCAGGTTGGATCTAAAATACTGAATATCTACTGGCATTGCGATTTAGTCCAAGACTAAACTTGTACAGGCAACCGGAGGTGATGATTATTAATTAAGATTTCTGCTGTGAGAAAGAAAATGCCCATTTTAACTACGAAAAGATTCTCCAGACTTCCCTAGCTTCTCTCGCTCTCTTTCTCTCTTTCTCCCTGCATGCAGCTCAAGGCTGAGAAAGTTTCATGGTGGCGACCTTCGGTGGCAGCCTGCTGTAGAAAAATAACCAATTAATCACACTCGAGTGGCAACCCTCTCAGTGGCGATCCTCATTAGGCCAGGCAAAATTGCTGGCTTGTCTTGAGTGCAGATGTCCATAGTGAAAATTCTTGAAGCCAGAAGAGTGATCCTGCACTGTTCTTTGTTCTCTGAAATAGGAACCTCCCATCTACGCTGACAGTAATGGTGCATCCCACTCTAATGGAGTGCAAGTGTTATCAGTGCAGTGTTATCCTGGCATGGCAAAGTTTCTTCAATAGTTAAGGAGGGTACATCTAATAGTTCTCCTTATGAGACTAAAGTAAGGATATTATCAGATTAGTCAGTTGTAAAGTGCACAAACCGTGAAAAACCATATTTTTAGAAAGAGATCAGCTTAACACAACCTGTATATGACAAACTAGTTTTACAGTAATGGTCTGTCAACTATTCACTGTCAACACAGAATCAAAAACTAATAAGGTTTAGGATGAAAACAGCAAGTATTGTGAAATGTATGAAGTCAACCCACCTGAAGAAGAAATGATGTACCTGTCACCATCACCACCATTTTTAATTCTTACTAGAGTAGTACATTTGAGTAATAATTTGAACTGTTGATATCTATATAATATGTAGATTTGTTTTCTCCACTGATTTTTTGCATGTGACTGATGCCACAAATATCCCAGTGGGATAAAATGGCCTGAAAAAAAAGAAGGATCCCACCTCCTTCAGAGGCATGTCCCAGATTGGACAGAAATTCAGCCTTGATTGGTCCAAGAGCTGTTTGTGGTCTAAAATCTTGAACAATCTACCCTTGAACTGGTTGTGTGTGGAGCTAAGTTTCAAATTAAGCAAAACCCCCTGCCCCTGACCAACTGAAAATAGACATAGGGGCTATACGCCAAGACAAACTAGACTACAAACTGACTGGGAAACTAGGTGAGGCTGGGGTGGAGTGAAGAAACACAATAAGGTACAATCAGGACAAGGAATCTGTGATAAGTAAAATGCTGAATAACACAAAAACTCTTTTGATACGATTACTGCAATCTCATAATGAGGAATATACTTTTATACCGTCTAATAGGGCATTAACACAAAAGTCGACTAGTCAACTTCACAGGCACGAGTCGACGCTACCTGAGAGAAGATTTTTCCCCTCTCTCTGCCCTCGCTTGTGTACACAATGCAATCTCTGCCTCTGATTGGCTTATGCTGACACATGTTCTTTCATTCAACCAATTATTATAGGTAATTATAATATTATTATTATTTAAGATAATGTTGGTGTGAGGGGAATCTAAACACAAGACCACAACAGGACAAGAGACATGCAGCAGAGCAGACAGACACTCATCACACTGGTGGAGATACTTCACTCTATTGCAGAGTCATCTGAAAACTTCTGCAGGATGCACTGGGTGGAGTTGTGAGTGAAGTCTGCAGTGTAGATGCTGAGGAGAAACGGCACCATAATCGTTCCCCATGGGGCCCATGTACTGCCGACGGCGCTGTCCGTCACAGTGTTCCCACTTTCAGTTGTACACTTAAATTTACCAGAAAATTCAGGGTACCAGCCTTTGTTTTGTTTGGTTTAATTGTCATGTTGACTGTTATTGTTACAGAGAACTTTTAATAAAAGTTGCTCAATGTTGGACACCTCTGTTGCGTGTGTGATGATGTCATCAAACGACTAGTTGACTCGACTTCGAGTTTGCTGACCGACTATTCGACCTGAAAAAAACATTAATGACGTACTGTCTACATCTTAGATGCTTTTACTCACCAAGATACTTTTTTTTTTTGCTCTGTACGGGTACTGATGGGTCACCATGAACATCTCTTGAACCAAGAAGAGTGGCCTTCGTTCACTGCATTAGGAGCCACCCTGCTAACAGTAATGATGTATCTCACTCTGATGGAGTGTAAGTGAGTGCCCTTTGGAATAGCACTTAGATTACTGCCACGGAAAGAATGAATGGTGGCTACTTTCGCTTAAGCTAACCCAAGGAGTGCTTCCCTGCGGCTTCAATTACCAGAGCTGCTGCTGGCACTTGTGGGGGGAAACAGTCACACTCCTCTGTCTCTTCCTTCTTTTCACTCATTAGCTCCAACCATCACCTAACTTTCTTCAACAATTACCCTCCACTGTCTTTTCAGACGCTTCCTGGTAGCCTGGTGACATGTTTGCCATTCGCCTTACCGTCAAACATGCTGGCACTCATAAAGAAGCGGAGTACTGAAGGGTTGACAAGCCAATCCATAAGACATTTATTACCTTTGCCATGGTATCATTTCATGGCTACCTCTTACTTTTCTTGAATTCATTACTATTACCACAAAGAATATTAAGGTCCAGTCAAAAAGAAAGACAGTTTTGTTCATTTAATGTCAGCATGTATTCAGTATCCAGGGATGAGCTTTACAGTCATGTGAAGCAGGTGACACAATGTTTTTTCAAAAGTTATTATATAGTCTAGTTACTGGGGAAAATGCAGTACATTTCAATAACTGTGACAGCGACACTGCAGGCCCTGGGGCAGTGCACAACTCCACCAATGTCAGTCTTTCTTAATGCCACCTATGCCAAGTTATTGAATTGTACATCTCAGTGGGAATTTAATTATATGGTCGTGGGCGTCAATCTGGAACCACATGCCTGCAGGATCTGAACTACAATATGATCATCTCTCCGTTGGTGCTCCAGCCTGACATTTTATCCTTGTCTAAGAAAACCTGAGATAGGCTCCATTCACTAGAAGTGTGGCATGGCTCAATATACCCACCTGTTCTCCTTTTGGCTGGATATCATATGATATATGCTAGTCAGTGTTATTTCAACTGGTGTCATGAGACACCAGTCAATGAAAATAAAAGCAAGCAGATATATGAAATCAGGACATGCCTGAATACTAAAACAGGCCAATACTTTATCCAGCTACGCAGAGCCCAAGGAGTGGCTCTTTTTAGTTTCGTCACATTTCCCAGACCCATAATAGGCCTATATGTGGCGACTGTTTCTATGAATTTTCAGTGAGGGTTCACCATTGGCACTGTGATTTAATCCAAGACTAGGCTTAGCCCAGGTATGTGGGACTGGGAATTTTTGGCAGTATTTATCATTATTCCTGAGCATGGTGGATATTGTCAGAACTTCTAAAACTTCTTAATTAACCGCATTGTTCATTAGAAGAGAGCATGATTAGTCCTGTTTAACTGGATTTCTTGAATTGGATCTCTGGTGATGCCGCAGTCACCCATGGCTGGTAGTCTAAGAGAACACAATATTCCTTGCTTTCACTGGGACAGTAAAATGGCCCACCTCTCCCCACATCACTCGTGTCTGTTAACTCACATAACAGAATTTGTAGTTAGTATTCTCCTCTAGGCACACTGAGCAGTCCAAATGCCTTTAAAGTTTGAAAAGATGTGGTGGTTGATTTCACGTGACTTGTGGAAGCATGTGCTAGCCTACACCTTCCTATTGTTAGCGTCCTCCAGGGAGACCTAGTTTGGGGTGGAGGTAGCTCAGTGGGTAGGATACTTTCCTCCCGATCAAGAGGTTGTAGGCTCAAATCCTACCTTCAACACCACCACTGGGTCCCTGAGCAAGACCCCAAGTTGCTCCAGGGAGACTGTCCCCTGTAGTTAGGGAATGGAAGTCGCTTTGGATAAAAGCGTCTGTTAAATGCCGTAAATGTAAATGTTTGTGTGTGGAATCAGGTATTACTTACTGGGGAAAATTTGGAAAATGCAAAATATGTATTCGACTATATATTTTTTCCCAGCCCTGTATGTACGAACACCCGCTGATTGTGTTTAATGGTAATTATCATGTTGCAAGAAAGGTAAATCAGAAGAGAGAGATCCTCTCTGGGTTTAATTTAGAAGAAAATCCATCATATAATTTATTTGAAACAAATTAATGGATGTCTTGCTAATGTACTTTGATTGCCACGTTACAGGAGACCAAGTAAAATGCACTGCATTGCCAGATGGGCCTAGTGATGCGAAAACTTGATATTTCATAACAAATAAGCCTGACTGATTCAAAGGGCGGACATCATTCAACGATCCATTGACTTAGCAACGAATGTGTCGAGCAAGAGATTAATGTGGACCAAGACTTTGCGTCAAGTTGTTATATCATTTGTAGTAAGGCTGAGTGATTGATTTCTTTGATAACACTTGTCCTCCCTATGTATACTTGAAGCTAAGTCTTTGGTGCAGAAGAAATTAGAATTCTTGTGCGTCTGAACAGAAGAGGCAAATGATACTGCCTGGTGCTTTACTCCTCAAAGCCACTGGCTGTACTTAATTCTCCCACATCTCTGAGAGTCGGAGAGGGTTTTAAAAGAAGACCAAAACGCACTCCCCTTCAAACTCTCTCTTGAAAAACTCCTTCTTCACATTTTGTCTAATCATTCCAGAAACATGCAGATTTTCTCTGCATGTGAAGCAGAATGGATTTCTTCTTTGCTGGGATACTAGTGGCTGGGCTGGACTGTGGGTTTGTTGGTCATGGACAAGAGCACAAAAATAGTCCTCATTTGTTGACCCTAATTTTTTCTACCCATGCATTCCAATAAGTGTACATGTGTACTATCTCTAATTGCTATCTGTAGCCCATATATGCCTAAATGGCTCTGTAGCTGCACAATTTATCAACAACTTGCACCTCATCCATCATTGGAATTGGATGTTTACTAACCAGATACAATCAGATACTACAGTAATCCTGCAGTCAGAAACTGAGCACTGTGCAAGAACTGTACAAGATGGACCAACAAGGTAGGTGTTTTTTAATAAAGTGGACAGTCCTTGTAAGCAGTGTCTAAAAACACGGCTGTGCCTGATACACTTGTACCAGCACCACACCTGTTTAGATTGGTCTTTATCAAAATGTATAAAAAGTACATTATAAGTACTTCAAGACACCATTAGTCAACACTGGAATATAGTCTAACTGATGGTTAACTAATAGTGATAGCCCCTGCCTTGTGCCCATTGCCCTTAGGATAGGCTCAGGGTACCCACAGCCCTAGTGAGGAATTAGCAATTACAGAAATGAGAGAGACACAGATCAGCTTTGTGGATAAGGAAAGGTTTAGAAACCGATACTAAGCACTGTAAACAAGACCTACTGCCATTCTAACCACCACAACAACTAAACATGTTGACAGTAATGGTCATTTTTGTGCCACAGACCAGAAGACCAGGCGAGAAAAATGGTGCAATTAGGAAAAATGAGTTTAGCTGTGTACTACAGGAGAAACACACAACCAAGTTCAAGAAAATGCTCAATGTGTTTCTGACTAGAAGATTCAACTTGTCTTTAAGTATTCGACCAGCTGTCAAGAGAGGATGTAAATTGGCATGGCCTGGCCACCCTGAATCTGAGGGCTAATAACTAATAGGAGCAAACTAATACAGCCCATAGAAAACTAACAGAAGGGACAGAAAATGAACAGTAGAGATAGTGATATAGTATGCGGACCACCCCAGAAACACTCCATACTCCTTATCTCATACGAACAAGTGCAAATACAAATTCCCTCTCGTTTGAACAAAAAGCAATATATCAAATAGATATTCCAGACACATTTAAGGATTCCTCTTAAAGCCCAAAACTACAGAAAATCCAGCTATTTGTGCTGTATGTGCTGCCACTATTGGAATGAAGAGGCAATAATGTAATTCTACCTTTATATAGACTTTAGCTAGACTTGTTGAACAGCTGACCCCTTGCTGTAATTGTAGCTTTTGATTTTGCAGCTCAAAATGTTTGCGTGAAGAACGCTTCTAGCCTAAGAGCAATTAATACATTATGCTAATAAACATTTATATGGTTCAGAAAGGACCAATGTTAAGATCATCAGATAATGCTTGCATTATTTCAGACTGCATTTTAATTGGTTTTATGGGAAGCATTTATTTCATTAGAGTTTGGAGAAAAAGAGCAGGCAGGCTGTTTAACTGGATAAATATAGAGCAAGCATCTCTCATATAAACCACTTACCACCAGCATCACTATCTCGGGAGATATAAAACGAGCTACAGCTTAGCCAAAGACTCCAGACCTCCAAGCGACAACAAAAAGGTTGCCAATTCTAACACTGCAGTTGGGGGAGTTTGAGGTCAACATGAACAGTTCTGCTCTGAATAGGAACAGTATGAGAATGAAAGTGTGTAAGTCTCTCTCTCTCTCTCTCTCTCTCTCCCACCCACACACACACACACACACACACACACCCACACACACACACCCCCCTTGT
>JBBJLR010000010.1:20142-50456 GCA_037577145.1 Brachypetersius gabonensis
GAGAGAGAGAGAGAGAGAGAGAGAGAGAGAGAGAGAGAGAGAGAGAGAGAGAGAGAGAGAGAGACAGAGAGAGAAGGAAGGAAAGAGTAAGTAGCGAAGACGAGAGGAAGAGAAAGAGAGAACCATCTGGCAATAGTCTGCCTCTGGGGGACAGCGAGCACCATATTGGGTCTGGCTCTCTCTTCAAGGCACATTTCACAACATTTGCCAAGAGATGTGGACAGACATCAGCTCCGCTATCCCGCTCTGCTCGCAATTCACTAAAGCTGTCGGCTTAAATCTCTCACCGGCTCTCTATGATACAGCTGTCAATTACAGTAGTCCCCTACCTCCTGCACATATCGATTTGGCATTTGCCCTGATTGGCCGGACAGGGATTAAGGCCCTGAGCAGGAGTTACTAAAACAGTTCCACTGCTGCCCTGGGGCAAGCTCTGATTTTGAAGACAGACAGCCCAATAAACTCGCACACCAAACATTTTAGTGCGCTTCAAATGTGGCTTATAGGCTATAAGTTATAGCACTGATAATAATATTTCCTAGTGCCACACTGAAGACTACCCCCACTGAAAACCCCAATAGCTTATACACCATGAACCCATCTTCATTAAAACAAACTGGGAAATGATTAAAGTGTGGATTGTCTTTCAGTCAATCCCCTATTTGAGTAAGGAAAATAGGAGATATTTCATTATGGTTTGAATTGAATAAAATCTTTTTCTGTATGCAGTCTTGTTGTGCTACATTTTTGTTATTTGACACTGAAAAAAAAACATTCAGAAGCAAACTTGAATGTTAAGCAAACAGAATGTAAAGAAATTTATTATTTTTTATTTTTGTTTTATTATTTATTTATTTTTTTTTAAAGCGTTTTTTAAAAACTGTTAAAGGACCTTAACCCTTAGAACGTGAGCAACATGGACCTGTGCCATGACAGCAATGGATGGTACACTGTCATCATACAGCTCCTTACATGGAAATCTCACTGGTTTGTGTTTATGCTCAAGGTTTCAGACATCATGCTGAGCTTTGTTTGGTATTCCTATATCACCAAATAACCAAAGTAATTGTAATTTAGAAACATGTAATAATAACCACTAGAGGGCTTTAAAAAATTGGGGTAACATGCAAATGCCCTTAAAGAACTACACACACATTAACAATTCCACATTTTTAAATTTAAGGTCTTTAAGGTCAAACCAGAAAAAAACACAAGATCTTTCCTCCCACAAGCGGGTGGGGAAAACCCGCAAAAAGAGAGGGGGGGCGGGGGGAGTAGCCGAGAGGCCGAGTGGTGACACATCAAGCAAAAGCACGGCAAATGGCTAGTGTCTAGCAAAGTGCACACCAGTTTTTATTTGACACGCTCTGAGGGTTCTAAGGATTAATGAAGGGTTTTTTTGGCTCTTAGTTTACATGAATGGACTGTATGGACTGATGAGTGAATATGTCCATACAGGCCATTCCTGCTTCACCGAAGGGACATGTTTTAGGGAATGAAAAGTGGTCCTTCTATGGCATTTCTCAAAGCACTTTTAAGAGTGTATGGCAAAATGGCACTGATAATATTACACTTTTAGGGGTTGACAGTGGGATAAATCCATGTCTAGACCTGAGACACCTCAAACCTTGAATTTAAAGGCAAACTAATTTTCGCAGACTTGCATCAGGTGAGACGAAGCCTGCACTTAGAGCTCAACTGCAAAACCATTTTGACTTTACTGAAAGGGAACCTGACAATTTCTGAAAACTGAGGGGACACGTTAATGGTGAACTGATGCAGAAATGAGCAGGGAACAATTTGTGTTTTCTTCATCCTGTTTTATAAATCAATAACATCTTTTTCCTTGTGCTGGTCATGAATGACTGCATGCCTCTTCTTGACTCGGTGATTTCTCAGAATCCTAGAGAGAATATTGTGTCATTTTCTTGTTTTTTTTGCTCATGTCATAGACATACAGGCTGGCGTACTCAGCAAGTGAGGGATTTAAAAAAGTGCAGGCGGAAAGGCTGCCACATTTAAATAGATTCAAAAAGGCTCATATTTATGAAGCTGAAAGG
Source organism: Brachypetersius gabonensis (assembly GCA_037577145.1). Taxonomy (NCBI): domain Eukaryota; kingdom Metazoa; phylum Chordata; class Actinopteri; order Characiformes; family Alestidae; genus Brachypetersius; species Brachypetersius gabonensis. Next base: position 22,203 of record JBBJLR010000010.1, read on the forward strand.
AATGCTGTAATCGTAGAAAAAAAGATAAAAGATATAATATTTGGTCCATTAAGTGCCATCAGCTCAGTAACAGCAAGAGCTCATGAACTAAACATGAACCAAAATGTTCTGTCTCTGGGAACACAAAGTAAATTATTAAGAACGTTTGATGCTAAAACCACATTACATTATATTCCTATTAAATATTTAATTAAATGCAATGTTAAACATTCAGCAATGTTTGAATGAATAACATAAGATTGATATATAATAATACGCAGCTGAAAAATCACTGAGAACTGTGTGGGTGTGGTCCTAATATTCTGATGAGCACATATTTGTTCACCACGCCACTAAACTAAACAGTAAAGCAGGGAAAGATCAGTGAAACAGGCTCAATTCACCGTGTTGTAGTCCTTCCCAGCTGCGTCCGTGCCTCACTAAATACCTTATCCAGATTTTATAAGGTGACATCTAAAAGAACATAAGGCTCTTTTTATTTTTCCTTTCTGGCACAAGCAGCCAGACAACAGGCTGAGAGATAAGCTAGCTTGAAAGCTACACTCAGTTATGCTTGCTAGCTTTTGCGCATTTGTTATCTTTTGCTCTGTAAGTTTCTCTGACCTAAAGAGAAAGACTGTATAGAACATGGTTTGGGTAGAGAGGTGTGGGCCTTGTGTTTGGTGGGGCTGCAGACATCTGCATATTCACTCAGTCCATACAGGCCATTCATGTAAACTTAGAGCCGAAAAAACAAGAACCATTCAAAATATATTTTAAAAAGTTGCCATTTGTAAAATGGGCACCATTTCAATCAGTCCACTGCCTTTATTTATTTGTGCAGTCTTAGGGTTTACTTATTTAATCTAATTCAGGTGTAATTCCAGAACATAATAAATGATGTGGCCCATCTTAACAGCTAACTGAGGATCTGAAAACTAAAGATAGGTCTTACAAAGCATAAGAAGACATCATTTTTATTGTAGGTTGTTAAGTTAGCTTAGCTTAGCTTAGCTATAGCTAAGACTATATTTAAGAGATAACTTATACTTATACTTGGGTGCAACACAGACTTAATGGTTTTAGCAATGAGTATTCATGTGAAACACATTTAGCAATGACTATTGCTGTGTGCATACCCACTTGCCTATTGATACTGAAACGTTTTAAAAAGCAGCAGTAGCTTCACCAAAAGCGAAACTTTGATTAAAAAAAAAATTGATTAAATGCTACGGCTTGTTTAAAGCTCTCATGAGGACACAAAGCAGAGTAGCAGTTCTCCATCTTGTTGAGCCACATTAAGATGTATTTTGAGATATGTGACCCCCTTTTCCCCTCCTCACCCCTGAAACATACCGCAGCTCTTCACATTTCTCTGCTCAGGGAAGGTGGACTCTTGCTCTGGAAGAACGTGTCTGCAATCCACTTCTGTTGTCAATATATTAACAACATGTTCCGCGGCTCGTCTGGATTTGCGTGGTTGGTAATCTCTCCACACGATAAGGGGTATTCCGTTTCGGCAGGTGAGTAAGAAACATACAGTGGAATAGTTCATGAGGGAATCATGCAGGGTTACAGAGTTCAGCTCCAGCCCATGGCATTTTGGAGCAAGCTAACTGTGTCCATGCTGAGCTGTGATTTTTACTCTCTTCCGATTGCTGCCTTTTGAAACGCCTCTTATTATGGTCATGTCCAACATGTGACCAATAGACTATGAACAATACATTTTATATGAGGAGATGGGGAAGAAACATAGCTACTTCCTTACAATATGTTCCATTGCATGCTTGGCTTTTACTTGTAGAACATTCAAGGCAAGGGCTTTATCACACAATAGAGCTACCAAAAGAATAAGCTATTTCTGATACTACAACAGATATTCACTTTGTTTTCAACTGGTACTTTGAAATAAAAGTCTGCTTTTAATGTAAGCTAACTAACATTAGCTAATCACACGTGTAAAAATATATTGTGTAATCATGTAAAATACTGTGAAGCAGAAAAAGCACCACCACTATGTTGCATTTTTAGAGCTATTTACAAGCCCATAAGACGTTTAGACTTTACTCCTGCTCCCAGGTGAACATTAAACTTACGCTTGGTCTTTCAAAATGTAGCTCACGACCAGCTGGTGCACTGGTTTTAAAGTTACGATACCCTGGTAGTCTTGACTAATTTGACCTACAGCCAGGCATAAGCCCTGCGTATGTAACCGGACCCTGAAAGTATTCTTCAATCTAATCGCCCAAATCTACAGAATACAACACAACACTTAGAGGCATTTTGGAATCAAGTGTTGGGGTCTGATGAGAGAAAAAATATTTGGCTACAGTCATAAAAGGTACATTTGGAAAAAACTTGGCACTTCAATAAAAGACCACCTTGCCAAGTGACGGTGGACCTGTTATGATTTGAGGCTGTTGTGGGAAGACAGGGAAGAAGACACAAAAAGTGTAATCTGACCAAGTGAGCTAAAATGTTTGCACACAGTTGTATGTAAATGTTCTATATTGTTCTAATTATAATGTTAATTAATGTTGAGCAATGGTTAATTTTTTTAATCCTGATTAATCTTGTTGTGATTAATATTGTTTATTGTTATGTGCAAAATAATTCATTCAAAATTAGTGTATTGTGCACTGCTATATGAACAAAAGTGAAATAACATTTGGTCTCTAAACAAGGAGCTCTTCACAGTAGTGTTCCCTTTAACACAGTTACACAGCTGCAGTTCTAATATTTCTGTAAATCTCAACTTACACATTAATGAAATCAAATCAAATATAAAACCAAAGCTATTTGCCACTGCAGGACATTCATGTTTTATCCAGTTTGTTATAGAAAAACAGGTCACCCTCATAGTCCAGGAAATGGGGGACGCAGAGCCATTATAGCAGAGGACCAACTCCATATTAAGTCTATGTATCTGAATGCGGTGTCATTAAAGTTCCTGTTGGTGTAATAGTCAGGCGTCCCAATACTTTCAACTATATACTATTGACCAAAGTAGTGGGACACCTGAACCCCGCAACATGCTGTGCGCGCTCATAAGCCCAAAAAAGCAACAAACTTTCAAAATAAAATGATAATGACAAATAATAATGCCCAGACCTAGTTATAATATAATAATATAATCTATTAGTATTATTAACACCATTCGAAAACACCAGCTGTCTTTCACATTGAACATTGTATTAGTAATAGACCAATAAAATGGTTTAAAATGTTACACATATATTAGCACTAATAACGTTTGCTTTTCTCATTTGTGCTACATTTGTGCTACATTTGCAAAACAAGGTTTCACCACAGTATTAACACTATGTTGGTTCTGAATGCACTGTTGGGTTTGTTTCTGAGCGGTGGGGTGGAGACCGAGCGTCTGTTGCTTCTGCAGCGAGCTGTAAAGAGATCAGCTCGCTCATCCAGGCATAACACAGGGTAGATACAGAGCTCTCTAGAAATCCCAGGCCCTGAAGGTACAGTATGCAAGCACATGAGAGCAAGTGTGCATACTGTGTGTGTGTGCGTGTGTGTGTGTGTGTGTATAGGCGAATGCAAGCGTGTGGGTGAGTGTAATTTGAGTGGGTGGGTGTTGAACTGAACTCCATATGCTATTAGCAGACTTCTACTCCCCTTTCCTCTCTCCACTTTCTTTGTTCAGCAATAAAATCCACACAGACTGTTATTAGTTTTCCTTCCTTTGTTTTTTTTTTATATCCGTGAAGTTCTCTATTGTTGTTATATGATAATTCTCTTTATTTTAAGTCCCCATATCAGTACGTTCTCACAAAGCAAGGGGTTGTAATATGGGTATGAATGGTTGCTTGTTGCTCACTGCGCTATCAGACCCAGCAGTAATCATACTATTCAAAATTTGTACATTTCTCATAAACATGTACAATTCGGGTCTTTTTAAAGAAATCACTTTGGAAGTAAGTAGCATAGTACCAAGAAGTAAAACACACATTTTCCTGCCACAAAGTTTGTACACAGTCATAATTTGAAGAGTGAACCATTAGTTATACTATGCATATATTTAAACAGAATAACAGTAATAATAACAATAATAATAACAATAATAATAACAGTAATAATAACAATAATAACTGGAGAATGCCATAAAAGTTCTTTGACTTGTAATAATTATAGATCCCTTTTAGTACTGTATATATTTTTAAAGGTTTAAAAAGACTAGATCACATGACAGACTAGTAGTATATTAAAACGGAAAAGGCTCAGCCTCAATGTAGGCAATAAGGGAGCAGTCCTGCTGTGTTTGTTGTATGTATCCAAATACAGAATGGATTAGGCATAAATTTTTAACGTCTCTTAACATACCTTCTGTTCCAAACAGCTTACTAGTTTGCACGAGACTCGTTTATTATTGAAAATAAATGTAAAACATCCTGAGAGCATGGTAGGTAGCAAGAAATCTGCAGAAGTAGTGTGTGTTTGAAATGAACCTGGATTCTTAGTTAAAGATAGCAGTGCCCATCTCCAAATATGCAGAGCTGCCAGGTGTGTGCTTCATGTGATGTGGTAAGCAAGTTATTTCAATGGCTTTACAACTGTAATGATCAATTATTGAATATTATTTGCAGCTATAATAGTCAGTATTTATGATAAATGTATTTTAAATACATATTTTAAATACAGAAGAGGATTGTGTAATTTTTATTGATAAAAATGGCTTCATATTTTGTATGAAAGTGTGAACATCCCTGGCTGTACTCCCGAATGCCTCTCAATGCCTTTGTACAAAATCTGGTTATAACAAGGCTGCGTTAACGCCTGGAAGTTCTTTGAGTTGTCAAAGTCACCATTGTGGTTCCATGAAAAATGCTGTAAAAAGTGCAGTTTTGTGGCTGTTGGTGTTTCACAGGGAGTTCTCTGATTTGCTTCTGCAGAGAAATAATGCTGAAATATGCTCAGTGCAATCATTTTCATGAAGCCATCTCTAAATCTGAGCAAACACAAGAAACACAGTTTGCAAAAGATACCTGGCCATCAGTTGCGGATGTGGGTAATGCTGTTGCCATGGCGGAGGTGGGATTGATGATCCTTAACCATGGAAATAATTGATTAATTCCAAAGACAACATGTTATTTAATATTTCACAGCATTTCTGCTTTTATGGTCATTCTCACTACGAGTCCAGTCTGGGTCTTAAGGTCCTTCTAGCTCAGCAGAAATGCAATGGCATGCCGAGCCGTCAAAAAACAAATATCCTTCATCCCTACGGCAACATCACTTTCCAAATGAGTTCCTGACATTTGCCTGACATTTGGGCCCCTCCTGTTGGCCAGGCACAAAATCCCTGACCCAGTAAACACCCAGCTGTGGCTATCCGCTCTACACTGAGAGACACGGGCATATGTCAACAAGGTAGACATTCAAAAAGTCAGTTACATCACATCGACCCGGAGATTTTCAGGGTTTAGGCAGCATGGAGAAGCTGTTCCGAGGAGAAATGTGATGTTTAGGAAATCAATAGCTTAGGAAAACAAGAGTGTGAATATTTTTCCATGAAAAAAAAAAGAAAATCAAGCACCCGAGTGAAAATATTACATCTGCTTTAGTGTAGCCTTTGACCTGTGCAGCATTTACCAGACATTAATTTGGGGAGTCTGAAGTGCTTCTCCCTCTTGTACAATCATAAATTCATCTTTAGTTGTGGAGTAAATGTTTCAGTATTCTTCCTTTTGGAAAAATATCTTTGTAGAATATTTCATTAAAAAGACATTTTTTAGCAATAATTGGTTCTTTCGGGGATGGAATTGTTGGGAGGGAAAATTCTGCACTAATACCGTGATACAGTGGTGTTGGCAGAGCATCCACTTACTCAGTCTGATCACCATGCATACCAGCAGAAACAAGAGTAACGGAACCAGAACTGCTTTTTTGCTGTTCGACAGCCACTTATCTGGTAAGGCATTCTCTCTGTCTGGCTCATCCAAGGTGCGGCATTTTTTTAGTGTATTGAGTAGTTTTTAATTTATTACACATTAATTTATGTTTCGATTATTTTGTCTATCATTTGGGAGGGTTGCCAATGTTAATATATGTGACAAGTCGGTGCTGCACCAGTATTAGAGCTCAATCTTTTACCAATAGTATATTTTTACCTTGTATCAGAATTAGAATCAGAATCAGAAACTTTATTGATCCCAGAGGAAATTGCTTTTGTTATGACTGCACAGATGCATAGAGACACAGAGACAAGAACAATATCAAATATCTAAAAAAATCTGTAGAAAAACTTGAATGTGCATTACTTTATTTCTAATGACACAAATGGTGGTTGGTAGTATGTTATTGCAGGTAGTAGAGATAATTACCATATAAGTAATATTAACATAAATAGTGATATTAAAATAGTGAGATATTGCACATAATTAAAGGCTTTAGCACTCATTTAGAAAACTTCACATGGTGCTGCACTTGGTAAGTCTATGCTGTACAGTTAAGGAGCAGTACTCATTAAAATCTAAGCTTGTTAAAGGGTCTGGTTAGAGAGAGGGAGAGAGAGAGAGACAGAGAGAGTAAGAAAGAGAGAGAGAGAAAGAGAGAGAGAGAGAGTAAGAAAGAGAGAGAGACAGAGAGAGTAAGAAAGAGAAAGAGAGAGAGAGAGAGAGTAAGAAAGAGAGAGAGAAAAAGAGAGAGAGAGAGAGAGAGAGAGAGAGAGTAAGAAAGAGACAGAGAGAGAGAGAGAGAGAGAGAGAGAGAGACAGACACTCATTAGAAAATAAATCAAAACCTGATATTGCATGTGAAAAATAGATCTGGGCTCAATAGCTGATCTTTTGTTGGACTCAGGTCAGGTGGCGGACATTGACGTGTTCAACAACTAATGTGGGTATGCAATCATATTTGACTATTATCTGCCCTTACAAATCAGATTTGGTCACTTGAAATGTAAGCAAATTGTATTCAGTTGTGTGAAATGCTGACCTGCAGTGTGATCAAAGCCTATGTGAATAGGCCTATTTTCTGTTTTTCTGTCATTTTCTAAGTACAGGAGAGCATAGCTAAGTGATTGTCTGTTATAATTGACCATGCATTACAGATGTGGCAGGTGGAGTTTAGGTTAAATGTTGGAGTATGCCTTTAATGGGGCCTGTTTGCTCGTGCACATCTCATTTGCGAATGCTGGCTGTCAAGGTGAATAAAGCTCATGCTTGAGAGCTGCTTCACAATGTTATGCGAGAGCTGTCTGCCTTCAGGTCACTCATAGAGCAAGGGTGTTAAACCGCAAATGTAGGAGTGTGTCAGCAAAGCACTATTTAGCATTTTTCCTGCTCTAATACACCTCATTCAGCTCATGAAGGGCATGATAATTAGCTGATGGGCTGATCGGCTTTGTGAAAGCAGGCAAAACTCCACACTGCTTATTGGCCTCGAGGACTGGAGTCTAAAATACAGGCTGTAAAGTGTCATTACATATGCGTCAGGTGGCAAACAGCAAAAGTACAATTTGACCAGGAGCGAATTGTGTTGCAGTGGTGCCGTGACCCAGATTAAAATCTGCTATTAAAATCATCTGTCAGATGTGGAGAAGAGACAATCAAAGGGCAACCAGTGTAAGAAATCCTTTAGTAGGATAAATGGCTGTTGCCTTTGGTTGCTAATGTGTTGGCATCAGAGGTAGTGACTGTAGCCTACCAATTATAGCAAAAGTTTTCTTACTTTAATAAAATAATGCAACAAAAGGATAATCAGCTCACAAAAGTAACAACTTCAGTGAAAAAAGTAACATCAAGTAAAAACCACAAATGTGAGCCTACTATTATGAATTACTGAGTTTTTCCTTTGGAACTGCTGTGGAATTTCTTAGTGCATACAGCCTCTATTTACAGAAATATTAAAGTGATATTCTTTACTTTTTTGGATAGAATGACTCAATAATAATCACAGAGGTCATGGGGTTAATACTAATGTTAGTATAAATACTGGATTGGCGGTGCAACTTTGGAAGCAAACAGGACTGAATGTAGACTATAGGGACAATAGTATTAGAATGCCTGACCATTACCCAATCAGGGACTTTAGTGAAAGTGATCATTCTGTCATACGTAAACACCCTACTGCACACAGTGTGAACAGCATGAAATTCTTCCTCTGCATTTAACCCATTCACCAAGTGAAGCAGGGGGCATCCATGAACACAGCGCCCGGGGAGCAGTGTGTGGGGACGGTACTTTGCTCAGGCTACATCAGAGGTGCCTAGCGGTCTTGGGAATCGAACCTGGATTTTCTGATCACAGGGCGAATGCTTAACTACTAGTCCACCAGCTGCCCCAGTGTTTAATGACATTGGATTGAAATACATTTAATATGGAGTTGGTCCACTCTTTGCAGCTATAAGAGCTTTCACTCTTCTTTGAAGGCTTTTGCAATTTCGGTTGGAATTTGCATTAATCAAACATTGGATGAGATTAATCAAATCAGGACTCTGTTCGGCCAGTCAAGTGTACCCGTGCTTAGTGAGTCCATATAGGTGAGCTAGGCTGTCGTCTAGGCTGGCAATTGAGGAAGGGCAGCAAATGTGGCCCACGGTCACCTGGAGTTGGGCACATCTAAATTACGCTTTGCCTAGAGTGTCAAAATGTCACTCTGTGTGTACCGCGCTAATGGATTTGACCCTTTGTTAACAGCTATTCCCATAGCCTTCCCATGGACTCCTTGGTATTCACACTAGACTGTTTGTTGCTGCATTTGTTGAGATTAGCGATTGCAACACAGACGCTAACAAATGGATGAATTTGTTGGAAAGAACTTAAAATCTGTGCCATTTTCTTTGATTAGCGCAGGTCACTCTAGCTTGCATGACAAAGCGGACTGCTACCAAGGTCCACCTGTGTCCAGCGAGCCTTAGCCCCTGGCAGGGCTGAGTGTGACACTATGAGCAGAAGAGAGATGTGATGTGCATCAATGAACTGCAGCTGCTGTCGTCCCTCCCCCTCCTTTCCTCTCTGCGGATTTATAAGTATGATTAGCGACTAGTGATCCAGAACATCAGGACACCATGGAAACGGTTGACTAGAAGCAATTGAACCTTTTTTTTTTCATTTACAGGTGAGAGCCACTCTCAGTGGCAGAACAGTTTAGCAGAGCAGGAGTGAGTGAAGGTGCGTCAAAGCGGAGGTGTGTCAACTCACACTACAAAAGCGCTGGAAAAACAATGCACTTAAATCAGCAGGCAGCCCTCAAAGAGGAATAAAGCAACCTGCTGACTTTAGACTAAGTCATCATGGATTCTGCCCAGTCTCTGTATTTTTAGTGTGAGCACATTATTTAGGATTTATCCGCTTTAATGCGGATTTCATGTTTTTACATGGTCACCGAAAAGCATTTTGTCCATGCTGGACGGTTTAAATGGCAGGAAAATTGATAGAACAAACAGGCTAACCGATCCAGGAAATCAATACAACGGCAATGCAAATGCGACAATGGCTAAGATGGGAGACAAATCCATATGACTAACAGCAGCTTGCAGAAGTCTCTTGTGCAGCAGTGAACATGTCAGGTCAAGTCAATTTTATTTACAACTGATGTTCTCACAAAGCAGCTTTGCAGAGTCCAGGCCTGAGCCCCTAGTAAGCAAGAGAAGGGTGACAGAGGCAAGAAAAAACTCCCGAAAGCTAAAGTGAGAAACCTCATGAGGAACCGAGACTCAAAAGGGGAATTGATCCTCCCCTGGTCGACACAATATAGCGAGAGAATTAAAGAAAAAAAGAATAGCACCATGGAGATGACTAACAATAAGAGGCAAACGTGTGCAGACTGATCGATGATTAACCGTAGAGTCTACAGCTAGCAAAAGCTGCATCAGTATGAATCTCTTGGTGTCTGTGTGAGTAAGAGTTTTGGTTAAAGGGTGGACAGCACATGCATGTGAGACAAGGTGGCCAAACTGGTCTGCAGGGCAGAACTCTGTAATTCTAAAACACCTAATGCTTTATCTGGTATGCAGGAATGGTGTATGCATAATGTACATAGCTATCAATTGCAGATTAATGCACTTTATATATTTAGCACTGTACAGGCATGTATGCAAATTGTTTAAAGCCATTTTTCTTAGCATGTGATAGTGTTTATCTGCAAGCACAGTCAACATTACAATAAATGCAAACAAACATCATTAAAAAAGTAAGATTTGTTTTGTTTGTAAATAAGTAGTCTATATTTTTTGAGCTGGTAAAGAGGAAAACAGATTTGGTTTTCGATGCCCATTATTTGGATTTGTGGAATTCCATCACCAGCTCCAGATTTAATTGAATGTAATTGTAATGTAATGTAATGTCAATTTGTCATAGGCAAACACACCACAGCACAGCACAGCACACAGTATGAACAGAACAAAACTGTTCTCTTAGGGTTATTAAGGGTTAATACATTAAATTAAAAAATACTGGGCTTCCACAAGGAACGCACTGATAAATTGTACATGAAATCAATGTATAAGTGACCCGATCTGGCAAAATGAGTCGGAAGTCGGCATTCTATTTATTGAGATACGGACTGATTACATTAAAAATGTAATGAAAGAATGAATATGAAAGAAAAGGTCTTCAAAATTAATCTCTCCAAGTTTCATCTTAAAAATAATTGCGAAAATGTACTTAAAAGGCTATTTAATCTGAGTTGTAGCTCTCAAAAGAAACCAAGATGGAAGCGCACTAGGACGCAGTGGCCACTCCGGGTCCAATACTTTGGTGCTATTGTGTGTTACTTCTCAAGATTTCACACTGAAACTCACAAAAATGTGTATCTGAACAGCTGGTACACATGTTTCTGACCACCAGACCCTGCTCCAGATAAGAGATAACTGTGTAGCTTACCTCGGAGATCTCGGGGAGTCCACGCCAGGCTAAAGGCTAATGCTAGTCGTGCGGCAATACCATCCATTTTCCTCGCCAACGTTCGCTTCCTGGACAATAAACTGGACCACATCCGACTCCAGCAAACTACCCAGCGTGAGTTCAAAGACTGTTGTGTTTATGTTTTTACCGAGTCATTGCTCAACGGCGGCGTTCCGGGGGCAGCTACGGCTATTAGCAACATGCTATTGATCCGAAGCGACCGTGATGCTACTCTTAGCTACAAAGCAGCAAGACTGAATCAAGTTTGTCAATGAGTTCTCTGGCTCTAGTGATGTGTCTTCAGTCTGATTTAATGTATTTTTCTAAGTATCTAAATGCCTGTAGTAATATTTTGTTGTTGAATACTGGGTGCATCTCTTCGAATGCTATGGATTGTTAAAGATATCAACAAAAAACGGACAAAAACTTTAAATGTGATTTTGTCGTTTTTTCAGTTGGAAAATGGTGTTGCGAGACCATAATTCAAACGATTGTAACTTTACAACTGTTTAAGATACAGCTTTGACCAAAATACCATTTTAAAGCTTATTTTCTCATCTAATGATCCCAAATTTTTGAATTTTGGGTCACTGCGACTCATTTTGCCAGATCAGGTCACATAATGTTATTTGTATTTATTCTTTAAGGCTTTATTTAATATATTTTCTAATATTAATGTGACAAAAACACTTACTGCTCATCTAAACAGTCTTTTAATATAGTTTCTGCAGGCACCATATAGAACACTGTATATGGTGCTTTGTTGGCATAGCTTTTTGGCCAGTTCAAAAAAAGACGAGCTGTCAGGTGAAGTCAGCATACGGGTTTGATTAGGTCACTGAAGAAGTATGAGAAGCAGCACAAAAATGTATATGTGTTTGGGTGGACGAGGCATTTAACACTCAACAGTAAGTTCAGCTTTGATCCAGCTTTGATCTACTCTGTGTCCACCACATTCTTAGTGGGTGGGAAGGATGGTGGGGGGTCCTGCATCAAAGGAGGCCTTTACCCTCACATATTGATGATCGTGACTTGCAAGAGAGAAATACTCCTATGGTGCGAATTGGTTATGGATGAGCTAGTAGCAAAAGGGACATAATTAAACTATAAAAAAGCCTACATGTATAATAGTTTATTTCACAGTAATGGTCAAGCCACAAAGAGGAAATAACAGAGGGAAAAACAGCAATTGCAAATGATTACTATCGATCAGTGCCGGGCTTTCTGGCCTTGAACTGTGAAGCGCTGCTTGAGAATTCAATTTCTTGTGTTTGCTGTGTGGGTCCATTTCATTCGCCCTTGTTTTATGTCTGTTTCTCAACCATCTGCAGGAGGCCTTGAAGCCAGTGGCTTTTATAATACAATATGTAGGCTCTTATTGAACTGAACAAGCCTGGGGTGACCTTAGAAATGCCGGACACATGCGAGAACACTGCCCCCGTCTATTATCAAACACGCCGTTGTGTTAATCCATATAAGTTGTATCACACTCATAGCAAATGGCCCATTAGATACAAGCGCAACACATATGGGCATGATGGCCCTGGACTGCCGGTGGGGGTAATATGTGCGCTTCCATCTCCTTTTGTAGGTTGACTTCAGCATGACTTCACGGATAGGCTTCTTGAAGAAGGGGGCGCATGTCCCGCCAGTCTTGTTTATTTACAGCCGCATGATTTTAAACCCATATCTTGTTCCATAATCAGCTGCAGCAGTGTGTGAGAGTTTGTACGTTTCCATTCCTTTTCATGTCTCGCGTCTCATTTCCTCCCCTCCAGGAATACGAAGGGAGTTGTATGTATTTAATGAATTAAAGGGAACATTTCTGGGTGCTTGTGAATTTTTCATCACTCCAAACACACACACACACACACACACACACACACACACACACACACACACACACACACACAAACACACTCGCACAGTTTAATCCTTTACTCTTATCCAATTTGCTGTGTCAAAAGATGAAAAAAAAGAACCTGTTCAAAAAGCTTACTTTCTAGCTATTGTGACAAATTATTATCAAAAGAAGAGCGCTGTTTCATCTCAGTTTCTGAGGCTGCCGTGAGATTGGCATCAAAACGGGACTGGTGAGGAATGGGAGAGGGAGGAAAAGGTAATCGAGCCACACAAAACAATCCAAATTGGCATTCCAGTACAAAGATGGCGTACCCTGGAGGGGACAAACAACATTAAACACAACACCGACACTTTCAGAAAAATGTGTTTTGAAAAAGTCCTGAGGCTTTCCGATCCTGACGCACAGCTAGGCTGCACCGTTTAGCACCGTGGTTACCAGCAGACGACATAAATAATGGAAAAAAATCATCTCACTGATGAATTCACTGGCGAATAGTGCTGTTTCCATTAAAGCAGGTCACTCTGTGTGTTTCTTTTCTTGGCTTCATGTTTTTTAGGTTGTTTTTTTTTCGCTTAAGCTTTGCAAATGTGGTAGTGTGACAAGGGTTTACTTTAGTGTCTGATTCACACTGATAAACTCTGACTCATGTTTTCTGCATTATTTAAAAAGCGCAAAACTGGAGGACTTTGTAAACATGCTTTTTGATATAAGGCAAATTGAAGACAAAAAAAAGTGCCAAAATGCGGCATTCTCAAATTCTAACATGGCTGTACAGGCCCTGTTTTATGCTGTATGTCTGGAACTCCTTGCAGTTTTCCCCCTCAGGTATGTGTCCAGTCTCATTCTCTGTACAGGCAACAGCAGTGTATTTGTGTGTCTTATGCATCTATGTGTGTGTGTGCTTAGGGGCAAAAGGCTGTCTACTGGCACACACACACACAGCCCATGGGCCGGTGAGTAGTCTCATAGGTCAGCAATCCCTGTGAGGCTATCTGAGAGAGAGAGACAGAGAGAGAGAGAGAGGAAGAGGGGGGAGAGAGAGAGAGAGACTAAGCAAGTCTACAACCCAACCACAATGTCGCTTTCTTTCTTTTTGCCCACAAACATGGGCAGCAGCTGAGAGACAGTGTTAAACAAATCAAATAGTCGACTTGATGAGAAACTTTTTGAGTCGCTACATGATTAACTTCTAGTTTAACATGCTATTCTAGTGGGCTAGACTGTGTGGCCTAAATAAAGCTGAAAAGGACGCTTTTGCTATTGTACCAAACATTAGCTTGATGGCATGGCAAAAAACTATCCTACACAAAAATGAGCAAACCTAAGGTCTGTGTTATGCCTCAACTTATTGCATTTGATATTTGATATACCTGTTTTGTTCATAGTGATCAACCATCACATTGATTATTAACCCAGTTCAGCACATTTTTTTCTGCATTCAATTTACATTCCAAATATTGCTAGCTGTTTAAAATATTGGTAAATCTTTTGTCTTACTTTTCTGAATATATGGTAAGTGTATTGAACCATGAGTGCTGAATCATCAATGAGTCATGAGATGACTGTTTTGTTATATCCCCCTTTAAAAGTCATAACTCACAAGCCTACATAATACATATATTTTTTTAAATTAATGACACACTGAGGTATTTAGAGTTTTTCCTAGCATTGCAACATTTGCTACCAAAAAGCCTTGATGAGTCAGTGCTTAGTGAAGTTATCAAAGCCTCATACAGAGCTGTTCTTACTTTACATTTTACAGAATGATGATCATAGACCGCATGAACCAGCTCATGTTTTTGTGAAACACTTTTCTTAAAAGCCAGGCAAATAATAATGGAGGTCTGCTCTTATACTGGCCGTAACTACCGTACCACAGAGTGCATTAAGAAGTCATTTCCGTCATTGCACGCTACACAGTCAGCGGTTGCACATGGACTACAAAGCCAAAAGACCCTGTGCTTTTGAGCTTAAGGCCATTCGGTATAACAACCGCGATCACAACCCATATGACCAATCCAGCTACTTTCATTTGTGACTCATGTAAGGCTGTGATTCATAGAATCATGTAGGCTATTGTCAAAGGTCATTAACATTCTAATTTCGATACTGAGATTTTGAAATTGCTCAGTACATGCCTACTGGCAAGCTGGTGTTAATCACGCAAATCTGTCAATTCTGTACTAGTCACAAGTATGAATGTCCTGATATAATGTAAAGGACCAAAGCTGTGTGCTAAGTTGGTTTATGAAAACATATAAATAGGGCAGGTGAAGTATGTTTCACTTTACATACATAACATAAATGGCATTTAGTCACTTTACATAAATGGCATTTAGTCACTTTACATAAATGGCATTTAGTCACTTTACATAAATGGCATTTAGTCACTTTACATAAATGGCATTTAGTCACTATGCAGCTCGCTGCTGGAACAAGCTGCCCATTACCATCAGATCTGCACCGACTGTAGCCAACTTTAAAAAGCTGCTAAAAACTGCACTATTCTCCTCTGCCTTCTATTAAATATACTTTTAATGCTCTTTTATGTACTCTTTTATATCTATTTTTAAATATCAGCACTTTTACTGTACTTTTAATGCTCTTTTATGTATTCTTTTATATCTATTTTTACTATATTTTCAATTCTGTAAAGCACATCGAATGACCGTCTGTGTATGTTAATGTGCTATATAAATAAAGTTGAACTTGAACTTGAACTTTACTTCCAAAGCAAAACGTTTTGGCACAGCCTAGTAGTTTTCAGTAGCCAGCAAATGTTAGGTAGAAAATCATCTCACCTGACTTGTCCTGAAACTGCTTTAGAGATTGCGACGAGGGCCACTGGCAGGATTTTGATTGGGGTAGGGTGAGGTAGGATTGCACCAAAGGGTGGCATCATCTGTATAGACAAAGGTACATGCGCAGAAGATATAATTAGTTCTTTGGAGAAAAAGTCATGATTACATAAAACAATTTCTGCTTTATAGTTCCTAACATGGATGGGTTTATGCTGTTCTAAGTAATTTCCTCCAGGATCAATAAAGTAAATAAAGTAAATTTCTGATTTTGATTCTAATACAAAAAGTAAATACAATATAGGAATGTACACTAACTGTATCAAAACCATTATGTCTAATTCTTCAAACAAGCTGTCCAAGCTGGTTAGAACTGCAGTTGTACAATCTTAAAATAAATGTATTAGCTAGCACTGATAATGCTAATGCTAACGCTTTAAATCTACATGATGTTAAGTGGTTGCAAAAAGGTCAACACAATTTTGTGTCAGCAAAAAAAGACATGAAAGAAGCAACTGTGTTGATGTGACATATTTTATTCACGTGTCTTATTGATCTATAAATCAATATAAACTCCAGCTATGTGCTACTTACCTATGAATGAGAACAAAAATCTAAACAGTGAACCAATGCCAGTTCACTAACTGCATGTACATGAGCCGCATGTCAGAGGCAACAAACAGCAGTCTTATCTACACTGTGGATAAAAGACCTAACATGGATTCCTAAATCAAAAATATCGAGGTTCATCAGCTGCTTTTCTTTGCCCCACCCCACCATGTAGACATGCCCTTGCAAGGGGGGCTACTTTGAAAAATCTAAAATAGTCATGGAAATAAATAAGAGACGGCATCATTTTGTTTTCTGGTTATTGCTTTTGTAATTTGTGGGAGTTTGTATGTGTAAAATGTGCCTGTGACTATTGTTTTATACCCTTTAGACCACACTTTGTTTAGATAAAACTGAAAAATAAACATTTAAAAATAAATTATTTATTATACCTTGGAAATGTTAAACAACACAACATTTACTACTGCAACAATTAAGACAGTGATGTTAAGAGCAGAGTGTGTGCGTGTGTGACTCTGTTTCATCCCATCAGAAACTAAATCAGGAGTGAAGCTGCTGGCATATAGAAAAGCTACTATACAAACACTACTGCACTTACAACACATGGAGGCATTTATTATGTTTTACACAGCTCACACTGCAATAAAAGAATAGCAACCTGTACATTTTATGCACACACACACACACACACACACACACACACACACACACACACACACACACACACACTCACTGTCGTCAATTGTAGAAACAGTGAACAGGAAAAGGGGAAAGTTGTCTCTTATTGTTTTCCACAGGTTCTGCTATTCTTTGATTAAATAAAAGTAGTTGATGGCGCATGTGAAGTCGATGTATTTCCTATTATTCTAAAATGTGGAGAACAGGCAAAATGTGAAATATTTTTGGATAGTCGTGAACACCATTCAGAGTCGGAATCCTGTTTAAACTGACGCGACCACCTACCTGCAGAGAATCTAGTGCAATTCTCTCAAATCTCAATACTACCAGGAGGCCTCATGTGTGAACAGAATCCAATACATTACCAGCAATATTGAGCAAAGTATTGACTTTTGTTGATGTTACAGCCAAGCTTTTAGTTTTCTCAAGTGGAAAATGTCACAGAAATGTATTCCAGTGTGTGGCTGCTTCTGCACAAATACAGCAGCGTGGATGGTAAAGTAGAACCTTTCATTTCTGTGTGGTTTCTGTTCCTGCAGCCGTCGCGTTGTTGGAATGCAATAGAAATTCTGTGGGGGTGTATTTCTCATATGAAGAGCAGAACACCCTTCATGCTGATGATGAATATCATTTAAGATCTTCAAGTATGGAAGTATGCCAATATTATACCTGGATTTTGAGCGTGAAAGTACTACATGAGTTTGTGTATCTAAATATTTGACTTTGTACCGCACATATAAAAGCAATGCACTGAATACACCCGAGGTGTACATGATCTCCACATGAATAAAATATACTACATCATATACATTATTTATGTAGGAAATAATGAAGCGATTCAATGCTTCTTTTTTTTGTTACGTGTGTATGTAGCCTTTCTCAACGTAAGGCAATATAATAAGCTTACTTGTCTTTCTGGTCCATAATTACTGGTAATTAACTGCAGTGACTCTGTAATGCAGGTGTAAACTCTGTTGATTTAGTGCCCGATGCAGCTGGACAGGAGGCTGTGGTTGTAATGGTGAGTGAGATTAAGCAGGAACGCCTGTGGGATTTCTTGACTCACTGTCTTTCCTCCTCCACATGTGTCAAGCTGAGCCAACTCACCTCCCTTTCTCCACCACTGCTCTTGACGCAGCTACAGCATGCTGATGCCTGAAATGGCCACTCCCTCCATCCTGTACATGAGGATTACACAGCCCACTCCTTCATGTGCAAGTGTTAAGCGGCAGGTGCTGACCTCCTCTGCGATCAGCTCGGACTGACAAAATCAGGCAATACAAACATTAACCAAACACAAACTTTAATGAAATATATCCAGTTGCCAATTTATTAGAAACACCTAATTTGTACATATGCCCAATGCTCTTTTTCAGAAACAATATTAAGGTGGAATCTGTGGGTGTAGCTCTGCTGTTGTGCAATTTGTCACCCTCCCCACCATGTCCATTAATAGAAATGGACCCCCATAGAACAGCTGCAGACCAGACGATGTTTGACTGGCAGTTCATTCTCAGCACCATGTCAAAGGTGCTGGCATGGTATTGTATGTTGCACTAGTGGCAGGCATTTCAGCGATGCTGGATATTGCACCTATATGGTTGGTGTATCTGATACAATGGCCAATTATTTTCTGAGCCAGTTCATTTTGGTTTACAGGAAATCAAATGTAACCAATGTAAAGCTTCTGATTTCTGAGAAACTTCGGAAAATTGCCAGTGCGAGGTGAAAATTCAGCCATGTGTACTGCATTAATGTCTCCTGCAGTTCTATTCAGCCACAGCCTCTTTCAGCTCACACCTTATTAATGCGTTTCATGAATCAGTCAGGTGAGGAGCATTATTTCTCAATGAGTCAGTCATATAGTGTGCTGTTACAGAACCAAACCTCTCTGTTGCTCAAGATCCAACCAATCATTATAAGTGCAGTCTTACCCAGCTTTATTCATTTGCTTTTTACATTTTGTGTGCACTGATATGATTTGCATGAAATGACTCAAGCACATTTAACCCTAACTCGTATCCCATGGCCTGCGTATGTTTAATATCAGCTAGAATTCTGTACCTCCACCTCAGTAAAAAAGAGAAAAGTATCCATTTGTTATATCACAGCACAGCACACAGTGTGAACAGCACGACATTCTTCTCTGTATTTAACCCATTCACAAAGTGAAGCAGCAGGCAGCCAGGAACTCAGCTCCCGGAGAACAGTGTGTGGGGACGGTCCCTTGCTCAAGGGACACTCAGAGGTGCCACTAGCAGTCCTGGGATTCGAACGCATGACCTTCTGATTGTGGGGGAAACTCCCTGACCACCAGGCCACCAGCTGCCCCACATTATTAACCTTAATCAGAATCCGCTGTCAGAAACAAGCACTTTTAGCTGGCAAATGAGGGTAGTTTAAACAAATAGTGATGACTGAATATGTAAGATCAGATCTGTAGATCTAGTGTAACTGATATCAGATCCTATATGTGGATACACTGTTTAAAAGTCAGCCCTAGCAAGAAGGTGGAGCATATTTAGATGGTTTGAAACACATAGCACTGAACAGAGAAGACCTATTAGAATGATTTTAAATGATTTCTTCAAAGGGTGATTTTTTTAAATGAGTAGATTTTCAAAATAAGAAGTAACTGAATCATTTCATTTACTATGGCCTGAATACTTATTCGGAATATGCATGGCTGTTTACTTGTGTAGGGCGGTTTTGGTTATGATTACTTAAATGACTGGGGAATAGAAAATGTTAACATTGAAGGGGAAGCGCATTAAGAGTCTGTGTGATGTTACACTTTGAATTATGTTTAGCATATTAATCACTGCTATCCATTAGGTTGAACGTCATGCTGATCTTAAGTACCTCTGACCACAGCCCATCATAAGCAAACCTGCAACCTACTGCCTTGTTCTGAGATAGATGTGAGGGCTCTATTGATTCCATAACTGCTTACAGTGAGTGAATATGAACATAAATATGATGGTGAAATGGCATGAAGATAGATAGTGGTGTCAGGACAAAACAGGGCTGTGGTCTCTTGGGCCTTTAATAGAGTTGTCGGTATTGATCAACGATAAGTTAGAATGCTGAACGGCAAGATACTGCATCTTTGAAGGGCTGAGTACAGTAAAGCAGTTTTGCTTGGATGCAGCGAAGCCTGATTGATTTTGAAGGGAATCTCGTTGATCGTTGTGGCACCATGTCAAATCTTTGTTTTAATCTTTGCAAGTCTCCCTTAAACTTGGCCTTTTTTTTTCTTTTGCAATTTCACTCTTTCATGACAGCTGATTTGTAAGAGTGCACTTTGTAAAGGGCTACACAAATAAATGGAATGGGGTTGAAATGAAGGATGAACAATGTACTATGGGCTGTTCACACTATTTAATAGAGTAGACAACATTGTTGTTATTATTGTGGTAATAAGGAAGATGGCAAGAAGAAAATTTACATCTGGATCACGTAATCGCTTGGGTTTTTTTCCCTCATCATATGGAAGTGGCTGCTGTTGCAGAGGTTTTAATGCTGCTGAGAGAACAGATTGACTTGTCGCATCTCTTTAGTGTATCTGGGCCTTAAGACAAGGCCAGAGAATATTCAGATAAAAAGAAAGGGGGGGGAGAGAGAGAGAGAGAGAGAGAGAGAGAGAGAGAGAGAGAGAGAGAGAGAGAGAGAGAGAGAGAGAGAGAGAGATTTTCTCCTGTTATTTCTGGCTAACAGTGCACCATGATGAATGGCTGAAGCCTCTCCTTGAGTTTTCGCAGTAATTGGAAGCGAGGGATGTTGTGCTCCGCATATTTGCCAGAAGCATAACAGACTTTATTAGGAACCATAAAACACCATTAAAATTCACAACTGAGGGAGCTCTGCCTACACCCTCCAGACTGATAAATTACTAGCCTAGCGTTCTCCGAAAGTGGCCATTTTCTTTTTTCGTCTTTTATCTATGCTTGTTAGTCCTTACCTGGTACAATCCTTATGTCCATTATGTGATTCACTTTTAAATACAACACTCCTGGTTTTCGCGTCCCACCCTGGCCACCAAGCTAACAATAAGCTAATAGAAGTAAGTGTTTCTTCCTCCATGGATGCCAGAGGCGTAGAAATCTACATAATAATAGATGTTCAGACAACAGAACGCTGATGCAATCTGACCTCGCCGTCACATGTGGCTTCACAATGCGCCGCAAACATACACACACCCGTTGTTTGCAATTTATCTCTGAACTTCATCTCACTGCATACGAACCCACAACTAAAATATAGTATTCATAGAAACAATATACTGCATCCTATAGAGACAGAACCTTAAAAGCAAAGAGTGAAAAGGATCCAGGAAAGCAGAAGACAGCCGCTTGTATGTTCGAAAAATGCCAGTGAGGATTATCAACACAATCAATAAGCCCCCCATTTTTCAACAACAGGAGAGAGGTCATAAAGTGTACATGGCCCATGTTGAAAAAAAAGCCACTGAATTTACTTGATTCAAGTGTGTGCATCATTTCCACAAAAATGAAATATATTACATTAATGCAAACCTTCAGTTTACTTACTTTTGGCAATTGGTGTGTCAACATAGTATATTTTATTCATGCAGAAATGATGTACAAGTAAATTCATGACTTTTTTCAGTGAGTCAGTCACTCGAGCCAGTCGTGTTGTCCACTGCAGTTCATATTTTCTTGTGGTTCAATCTGTCTGTTTTCATCAGAAATGGTGGTCAGTTTACCCTTATCAGGGGCACCAAGCCTCATTGTCCAAACTTGTTGTGTCCACGTTCTTAAGAAAAGGTGTGACTCTGGGGTTGAGAAAGGATGAAGAAACATCACAAAAACGTTGTCCGCTTCGTTCTCTTTCAAAACATTATTATGTTCTGCTTGGATAATCCATGCCTGTTGGCTTTCAATGACTTTTTTGGCAATGTTAGAGTTCAAAACGTGAAGCTTCCTCCCATTCTAAGCTTCATAAGAATGCAAAGTCTTACATGAATCGGTTCTGCAGTTCTTCTGCCAGGACTATTGCAGCAACCCAAAAGACGAACGCCATGGAGATGGGACATTCCAGATTATGACCTCAGAAAGTTCTTGGCTGTCCATAACCGAGGTGCTGTCACTGGTAAGGGTAGGAGAAGAAGAGTGGGGCGGCCGGTGCTGCGGTTGAGGTGTGTCTTTGGAGGGGTTGGGGGGGAGGGCAAGTTGTTTTAGCTCCAGGATGACAGGATGTGTTTGATGAATGACTTCTGGTTTGCAATGTTCCCATGAATGTCAATAGACCTGCATGGCACACAAAGGGAGAGAAAGAGAGAGAGAGAAAGAGAGAGAAAGAGCTTGTGAGGACAAGAGGAAAATACACTGTGCAGCATGATCAAAGCAGGCGGAGTGAAACAGGCAGCACGCAGTGTTCTGTTCTACCGGACGCCTTTCCCCTCCACTCTACATTTGCATTTTCATTGATCTCGCTTATTTTGTTTTCATGCGGTTTGCAATAAAATTCCATTACGAGTTGCATATCATAGTTTATGGAGGAACAATCCAGAAAGGTAGACAGGAAAGCAGAGTTAGAGGGCTTCGTTTCTATTAAATGAACGGATCCCAGTGGAAGAAACCGCATCATCCTTTTTGACTTTGGTGAGGTTATTTTATATGTTTTTAATATCTGCATGGTGCAATTTCGGCGCGCTCTCGCCGAATGAGCTTGACTTACTCAAGCATAATCCCTGCAGGTCCTCATTATCCAAGTTTCCACTCGCGTTTGAGAATCTATAATTCAGCTATTGTCAGTGGTGTGCAACTAACAGTCTCCATAACGCGCTTTACCACATGAATGAATAATTCACAATGGGAATTTGCAAATTTTACCCGGCAAATCAATCTTTAATAGACTTAAACATAATTTCACAGATTGGAATAGAATTTCATAAATTCCAGCCCTCCTTTCACAAATAAATATTTATGATATCCCCACTTCCCCCTTTTTTCTTCCTGACGCTCTGTAATTGCCTGTGATTCATGTGGCTTTCTCTGTAGAGGCCGGAGAAATCAATCTCGGGACGATGAGGCTGTAACACACTGGAAATGCAGATAACAGCGCCACAGGCTTTACCACCTCCACAACACAGCGCTCTGATCTGAGCCCTGAGCGCCTCGAAAATACACCCAGAACAAATTTTTTTTTCCACATCAATTTTTAGATATTGATATATGAAATTGTCAACCCACCTGATTGACTTAATTTGTCCATCTCCCAGTGCTATTAAGCCTTTATTTTGGGATCATACCACAGTTCAATCACAGAGTAAATTAGGCAAATGAATAAGTAATCAAAAAATACATGCAAATAAATAAAGTACATCAGACGGAAACTGTGGAGAAGTTCAGGGATCACTTATGCAAAACAGTTTTAAAGTCACTCATTTAAGATTTAAGGCCTTTTAGGGCCTCCTCAGACTCCTCAGGGACTCCTCATCAAATGATGACACAAAGGAGAAACATTCATGCCGTATGTCCAACAAAACAAACAAATAAAAAGTGAGTGTATGTGAAAATCAACTAGAGTGTGTAGAAGAGTAGCCATAACTATGCTCGTGTTAGTCCTAGAGTCTGCACATTTAGAACTAGTTAGAGAACAAACTAAACGACTGTTTATGGATCATAATTAGGGGTGTGTTTTGAGAACCGTTTCCAATCTGGCACCAGTTCCTGATTGGTCAGTATTGAAATATCAGTAAGTTCCTGGTGCTACTACTGGTTTTCATGCAACATTAATTCAATTCTAACATAGGTGGTATTTTCAAATGGTCGGTGCTAGACTGGATCAGTGGGAAAGATGGGAGGGACGCCCTGCTTCATGTGCCCTAACAGTGAGTGTCAGAATTATGGAGCATTGTTATTACTATCATTGTTAACAGTAGTAGTATGTAGTAGTATGATAGAAAACGTGTGTACTTTTTGGACAACAAGTGGACAAAAGGACTACTTTTATATCTACCTCAACCAGGATTTACTCATGGAAATAAGAAGTAGTAGAAATAAGAACATTGAAAATTATTACTATTATTATTATTAGTAGTAGTAGCAGTAGTAGTGATAGTAGCAGCCGTAGTAGTAGTAGTAGTAGTAGTATGATAAAAAATTATGTAGTGAAGTAAGTGGACTAAAATATTAATTTAGCACCCTTAACATAATGCCATGCTATTTTTATATATCCTGTACCAAAGACACTTATACCATATGCACAAATACCATAAAACTGGTTCTTGTCTAATCTTGCTACAGTTTAGATACAAGTATGAGCTGTTCTCAGTGCAGGAGTTCATTTTGACCTCTTTTTGATTTTTGAACAAATTTTACCAAAATGAAACATACACTAGATAGCACTAGATACACTAGAAAGCAATGATTTGTAACTGTCCACCCATTCAGTACGAGGAAGAGGCAACATCTGTATAGCACCTTGATTGATA
Source organism: Brachypetersius gabonensis (assembly GCA_037577145.1). Classification (NCBI taxonomy): domain Eukaryota; kingdom Metazoa; phylum Chordata; class Actinopteri; order Characiformes; family Alestidae; genus Brachypetersius; species Brachypetersius gabonensis. The sequence goes on from JBBJLR010000010.1 coordinate 46,416, forward strand.
GGTGCTAATTGTTTCAAGACTGAACATAAACATATGCTAAGTTCTGTCCTTGCATCACTCCTTTTTCTCTCGCACCAAAGCTAACACACCGTTTCCCATCCGACACACACTCTCAATGGGAGCAGCGTGAAGCAAGCAGCGGCGACAAACAACAGCTGGCATGTGAATATATCTTGTTAAATATGGCTGCATCTCATTCCCTCCCTCCCTCTCTCCCTCCCTCTACTGCTGAAGGGGTGCGACTACCTAGACACAGCCGCTGCTGCAGCGAGCGGCCCGAGGCGTTGGGGCTGCTGGTCACGTCCCAAACGGTCATATCCTCCCTTCATCTGTGCAGGCCCCAATGCACCCGTGGCTCATGGCTGCCTTCTAATTCCGCCAAGCAGGTGGGTCCCCTCTAAGACAGCTTAATCAGGCCTGTCTGAGCAAAATTGTCTGGATAAATGATAAGATTTCCACTTTACTTTGGCTTCACTGTCCTCTATAGCTGCACCCTTCTCACTACACTACTCTCTAAAGGGAGTACTGAGCACAGCTCTAATAAATGAGTGCATGAATTAATGAATTAATGAATAAACAAACAAATAAAGCCACTCATAACAAAACCGTGCTACATTTGCAGACAATAAAATCATCTCCCATGAAGCATTTCAAGTTTTGATTATAACCCATCTGAAAACAACTTTATAAATGTATTCTAATATTCTAATGTATGCAGTTTCAGTTAATTACAATTGTGTGAAGTATATTTCAGAGATGTTTTTCTTGTTGTCAGAAGCAAGAACAGACCTAAATAAATATCTTTTTTACTCAAAGTGAGGCAATATTATGTAATTTTTTTCACACATTGCATTCACCAAAGGCTAATCATGTTACAGTAAAGCATTATTATTATGATGATGGTGATGACGATATTAACGATGATAATTATTATTATTATTATTATTTAGAAACAAAACAATGCACTCCTTACCAGAATCGCTTTCATTTCATCACTCACTTTTTGTGGCCAAAAAAGCAAATTAACCCCATAACAGCTTTCATTTTCTGTCAGAGGTTGGATTTAACTGGGAGTGACTACAGGGGTCACAAGTCAGAAATTGGTCATCATCAAAACACTGTTAGAATCTGCTAAGATATAGTACGGTGTCATTTTTCACAGCATACATCAGAGCAATGTACCTGTGCTGTGTAATGTAGGCTAACTAAAGTCTGTATATAGTCATTTCCTTGGTAATGGTATATTTTGAAGCTGGAGAAGTCGTCTGGCGCTACCGTATGACAAACTGAGAGAATCAGACATAAAAACACGATCAGGATGATGGATTTATTGGTCAGATCCACAACACAGTGACACAGACATGGTAGTAACATGGTAGTGGAAATGCTACTGGCATGAGGTATGAGGTGTATTGCAGTTGTGGGGGGCTTAAACAAATGCAGAGAATGGTTATGATAAAAATGAAGATAGAGGATGACCAACACACCAAAAGATGTGTTGAACTGTGTACCAGTAGGGCAGGCTGTGGAGTGAAGGGTACTGGCAAAAGGGGTGGCGTCCCGTCAAAAAGCTCTGTCCGCTCTCTCCATTTTGAATATATTGATTTTACTTTACATTTAACATTGTAAACATCAAGTTTAGGTCTTCCAAAGATGTATGACTTTATACTGGCCAGGTATTGTTATATACTAAAGTGGCATTTATCTGATTCCCTTATCCAGAGCGACTTAGCTATAGACACTCATTAGCTATAGGGTCAGTACCCACGAAGCAACTGTGGGTTTTGAACCTGCAACTTTGTGGTCATCAGTGTTACAGAATTTATACTATTTATTCTATTACAAATTATTATTTCCTAAACTGAAGACAAAAGGAAAAATGCAGTATCCGGATTAGACAGTGCAGTGTCCAGTATCACTTAAATCATGAAAATCATTAAACAATCGTTAAACAAATTAAACAATAAAAAATCCAAGGTATGTAGATAAACATAGTATTGACATAGTATTTTATTCTACTCTATTGGTTTTCTTAATTACGCTGCTCTTAACTTTGTCCTGTCCACTTTCTGCCGTGACCAAGCAAATATCCCACTTGTGGGACTAATAAAGGTTTATCTTATCTTATCTTATCTTAAATTAGCTGACAATCTTGCCAGACTGAACAACATCCAGGGGGGGATGAATTGTTTTGCTAAAGTATACTTCCATTTTATTGTTTTGTGTGTGTAAATGCTATGGCATGCCATTGCTACCTCTTGAACTGTGTGATTTCTGTCAAATCACCTGGATAGCAAAAGTTGGCTCTATGAGAAAAAGTACTGGGACACCACTGTTTTTTAGGGGTTGGGCTAGGCCCTTTACTTCTAGTGAAGGGCTTAATCTTAGTGCTTCAGCAAACCAGCACATTTTGGACAACATCATTCCTCCAACTTTCTGGACACTGATTTGGGAAGGCTCTTTTCTGTTCCAGCATGACATTCCAAAATCTTGTGGAAAGTCTTCCAAGAACAGTGGAAGCTGTCACAGCCACAAATGAGGGAAGGAAGGACCAACTCCATATTAAAATCTATCCATCCATCCATCCATCCATCCATAGGGGCAATTTAGTGTGACCTATCCCCAATGCATGCATGGTTTTGGTTGTGGGAGGAAATCGGAGTTCACGGGGGAAACCCACGCAATCACAGGGAGAACCCAGGACCTTCTTGCTGTGCGGCAACAGCGCTAACCCCTGTGTAACATGTACCCATTCATTCTGCACCCTGCAACAAGATAGAGGTTTCTTCTAAAGTGGCCGGTTTGTGTATACATGTTTGTACATGTGTGTGGCAAGATAGAAATGTCCTCACCTCCTCTCAGCAAATTTAAGACGGCTCCTTTGGCAGAGGCTGAAACACAGGAGAGAGAAAAGTATTTAGTCATAAACATTAACAAACACTTAGCAAGTTACCAACACTGAGTGGACCTGGTAGGCTTTGTGTATCATCCACGAAAATAAACCGATGCTCCACCTCTCCAAGGAGATTTGTACCATAAGCTCCTGTTCGCCATGTAAGTGGGAGCCAGTGTGGTAATTAATACTGAAATTAAACTGAACATTACCCTGAGACTCTCCATTATTGCCATGCTTTGTCTGTGGGAGATCACACGGCTTTTCCCTTGGCTTTAGATGGATGTTGCTGAAGTTTGTCTCTCACACGTCTGTGTATGTATGGAGTTTAGGGAAGCTCCCAACTTTTCACCTCCCTGTCCAACATTTTTAACATCCCCGCACTCACTCAGCGCTTTAGCATCTTGGCAAGACAGACCTGTTTGGACTGACTGTACTCGTTGGCATGCCAATGACCCTCGGAGCCACTTATTGGCAGCCGATCCATGCTGATTGGCTCCGCGCTGTCATTCACAGCAGCCTTGGCAGTGCCCGCAGGCTTGGCGGATGGATGGATGGTTGGTATTCTAGCCGTCTGCCTTCCTTGCCCAGGGAGGCTGGTGCTATCTGTGAAACAGTGCACGCAGCAAGCCTGATCTATAGCTCCTCTCCTCAAACATGTCATCTAAATGCTAAGTACCCTTGCTGCATCGTTAAATCAAAAAAGAAAAAATAAGGGCCGGAGCAAGCAAACAAGGGAGTCCTGTGAGGAGGACTAGGATTTCTGACTTGATTTTTTTCTTGCTCTTCTCTTCTGTCTATTTTTCCAAGATATGAAAAGCTTGCTGAAGGAATTTTAAGCAACATAAATAAAACAGATTGAAAAAAAAGAAAGAAGGACGTTATCATGCCAAAATGCTAGCTTTTCTTCCCGCTCATTTGCCTTCAAGGAAAAGTGCTTTTATAGAGTGCCGCCGCCTCACGCCTGCTTGGCTATTGATTGGGCAACACCAACTCCGGAGGAAAAACGCTGAAGCGGCGCTTGGGGGAAACAGTATTAAATGTTCGTGCTAATTAGCCTAAAAGGCTAACAAGGTAAATGGGTCCTCCTGTGGGAGAGGGAAAAGACACATACAGGGCAGTACACATAAGAGGGGGGGGGGGGGGGT
>JBBJLR010000010.1:55156-66757 GCA_037577145.1 Brachypetersius gabonensis
GAGAGAGAGAGAGAGAGAGAGAGAGAGAGAGAGAGAGAGAGAGAGAGAGAGAGAGAGAGAGAGAGAGAGAGAAAGATCCATTACACCCAGAACAGTGTCCTGTTCCAAACTACAAAAATCAAAAGATTACATTTTCACTTTCGACATCAAGAGCTTGCTGGCTTCCATTTGAAGAAGAATAAAGATGTGCAGCTTGATGTAGATTGAACTGTTTTTTGTACATTCAGCTAGTCAAAGAAAGCATGCTAAACCAATTATTTGCTTGACAGTAGGCTACAAGAAAACAAACTGATTGAAATGCTGCTAATCAACAGTGTTAAAAAGGTAAGGGAAGTATGTTTTGTTCAAGTACACTTTATATTAAAAACACTTAAAAAAGCAAGTCAGCATGTAATGTATAATATGAAGTTATATGTGGAGAAATAGCAATAGATGAGTGCAACAATTTAGTTTGAATCTTTTAGGGGTTTCACCCAACTCAAACAAAACCTACCTGTTAACTAAATGATTGTTTCACTACCTAAACTACATATTATTATCTGAGAAGAAGCCTGCTGGGATCTACCTCCTTGCGAGAAGTCTTCTTGCCAGCTGCACAATCACACAATTCTGAACATCTCCGGCATGTAAAGGTATGAACCTCATCCCCATCTATACCCAGCACTACTCAAACCGCATCTCTATGCTCATCACAGCATGCAGACTGCTCGTTAGACAGCTCCACAGCTGTACCACTCACAGACTGGTGCAGAACCAACAACTTGTCTTCTACCATGGCTCTTAATTGTGGACTTCAGAAGAGCATGCCATTATCACTCTCAGCTGAACATCGATGGTTTCTCTGTAGAAATTACCTGGAGCACCAAGTTTCATCATCCTGAACAGCTGGACCATGGCCTGGTTTGGGAATTTCACCATTTTGGCCTTTTTTGACCAATGTTTTAGTGGTACCTCTAGAGTGGCTCTTTTTAAATTTCTATTTATTGGTTGTAAAAACACATTCTTCTATGGCAAGTTGTAAATTAGAATAAATCTTTTAATTTGATAATCCATTAATTTAATTAATGCAGACAAAATAGAATTCAACATGTATTAAGCCAGTATTATCCAGCAAAAGACAGATTTACTCTCAAAAGTAGCTAAACAATTGATGTGAAATATTAAAGCCAAAAAGCGCCAGCATTAGATTTCATCATTACGCGTTCCAGCTGTTTAAATCAAGGCTTATACATGCAGACCTTTAATAAAGTGTCCACTGGCATTGACTTATGTTTTCGCATTAGTCCATAATTGCAAGGGCACAAAGCATTACAATAACAAAAAACATCATCTACTTTGAGAATTATGCTTTGGCTCTGGGTCAAAAATGATTGAGGACACAGTAAAAAATGCAGCTGCACATTCAGTATTTTCCATTTCCTTTTTTGCAGCCTACAAATGGTCATGTCTTTTCAATGGCCATATAATTTCCCACATTGTTTGAATAATTTTGGGAAATAAAAATGGGAAATAAAAATGGTACAGGTACAGGTTGCACAGAATAGACATCTAGTCATCTAATATATCCACTAGGTGGCTCGTGTTGAACGAGGGCAATGCTTGATTTTGGTAAATAAATAAGAAAGAAGAAGTAGACGTCAGCAAGCAGGAGGAGGGCACAGTAAGTATGTTTTCTGCTAAACATGGCGGCAGAGAACGGGGAACATTTAGTCTGGGAATGCAAGAGATTAAAATAATTACATGGTCATGCAATACTTAAAAGCCAAAATAAAATCTTGCATAACATTGTAAAAATTAAGCATCTGCCTCTAGTGCCTACAATATGCAAAATAATAAACATAGGGTGGCTGGTGGGAGTTGTGATCAGAAGGTTGTGGGTTCAAATCCCAGGACTGTTAGTGGTACCCCTAAAGTACCCTTGAGAAAGTAGCTAAATAACTATCTTAAAATTAAGCATCTAGTGGTAGTCAGTAGTAGTAAGTAAAGTCATAATTATTGATACACAAAGCTTTATCACTATTTTTCCTTTTAACTATGGTCATAACTGATAAAAAGACTATGTGTGAAACTGCTAAAAAGCCATCCTCCTATCATGGCTAAGCAGAGTTTGTAATGTTAATTCCAGGAAGGAATCCAAATGCAAATCACACAAAAAGATCTTTACTTGACGAAACACGAGACAGGGCCAAAATACAGAAAAGTAATCCACATGGAAAGCCAGGGCAAAAACACAAAAATGTAATCCACAAGGAGAGCAAGGGCAAAAACATAGGGAATATCCACAAGACTAAACAGGGCAAAAAAACACAGCAGTACAAAACAAGACTAAGCACAAAACAGGCAGGTCAGAACGAACAGGGAGCAAGTGATATCACAAAAGAGTATACTTCACAATGATGTTACGTTCACACAGTCCCTATATACCACACACATCTAGTACTCAGGTGAACTCGATCTGGGTCTAATTAGTCCACGACAAGACCCGGATCGTCGATCCTGATTGGGCTGCCCGGTAGCCCTGTCTTGCTGTCCTCCAGTCCGATCCGTGCCAGATCTTACAGAGTTGAATGTGCCACTAGCTGCTAGTATTTGTAACACTCTTGTTTTTTTCTTGTTATGCAACCCCCTAAACTGCAGAACTCCAGGCATAAGTTGGCAATTTGAATAGATGTTAGTTGTGGCTAGTTGCCCGTAGCATATAATCCTTTTCCTTGACGTCCAGAGCACTTTGGTAGTTTGTCCTTTTTCTATGGTAAACAGAAAAGTTGTGTACTTTTTGAATAACTATTTGACTGGTAAAAATGAACAGTTTTCCAGCCCTTCTGCAGCACTAATGCAGAACGGCCATTCACTCCAATTACCCTTGCTAGGAGTGCTCCTAGTGAGCCACTAGTAACGAAATAAACTGCTATATATTGTTGTCTGGAACACATTTTTAACTTTAAATATGGTAAATGAAACTATATATTTACAAAAGTAATAGTCTAAAAATGAACTGTCATTCAAGCCAGAAACTGTTGCACTCCTAGAATGCTTACGCAAAGTGTACAATTTTGTCCATCATGTCTGTCAATCATGTACTGAGATCCTGCAGCATTATGGCGGCTCTGGAGACCTTGGCATATGGATTCATCTCTTCTCCCCCTGGATTGCAAATCAAATCAGTCGACCCCATGAGTGAAAATGTTTGGCTTCATAAATGCATTTGATAAAACAGAGCAGAGAGCGAGGTTGGAGAGGGTACAGAATCTCTGAGGATAGCCAATTCCCCCATGCCTCAGATATTTAGTGGCCTCTAACAGCTCGGGCGGGCGCGTGGGCAAATGCAGGCAGACGTGAGCGGAAAGCGAGTGCAGTGAACACGGAGGGAGGGGTGGGTTTCTGGATGAGACGCTGTGTTCACTCTGACCCCGCTTTCTCTCATTTAATGTCCACAATTGCTACAATTCCTTATTCTCCTCTCTCTCTAAACAGGCCATAATACTAACCCATCTCTTTTTTACTCTGCATTCCTCTTTCCTGTTCTATCTTTCTCTCTCTCTCCCTCCATCCCTCCCTCTCTTCTGGTTCCTAACGATGACTATGCACTGAGAGAGCACTGCCATTAAAGAGACAGAGGGATGAGGGAGGGGTGCAGAGGAGAAAGAATAAAGAGAAAAGGCAAAAAAGAGACAGTTTGGCAGACATAGAGTGGCAGACATCCCTCCCCGTCTTTGGCAAAGACGGGGAGGGACGAGTGAGGAGTGATATACAGTGCAGTTTGGAAGTAACTGGTCAGATGTTTTAGCCTGTATTTCCAGCACACTGACTTTAATGTGGGACACATGGGTCTCAGCTTTAATTTTAGGATACATCAGTTTTAATATTGGAGGAAGAGCTACTATCATTTTGTACCAACCCCTATTTTGACATTACTAGGCAGGCATCCATAATGGAAGCATAGTTGCTGGTATTTCAGGTTTTATCTCACTGTATTTGTAAGCCTGCTGACTTCATGATTATGTGGTTCCATGTCTGTCAAAAGAGAATTTAACATGGGTATCATGGCTATCAAACTAATTACTTACTAATTAATACTTAATAATACAGAGTCCATTTTTTTCTTATTCCTTGTAGGAAAAGGTTTCCATACAAAATGATTGTAAGCTAAACAGGGTTTATGTTATAACAGTCACTCCAGTCATTGTGGGTCAAAGCATTGTAGACCTCTTAAACGCTCCAGATTCAACCCATGAGATAATCGGCAAGACAGTCATGGACTGAATTAACCTATTAAGTCCAAACATATCATCTTGTGGGAACTAATATGACTTTGTTGAGCCACAATTGTGAAGTAAATTGCAAGGCAGATATGACAATATGCCATATGCAATACAGTGTGTCATATTTCCCTCTGAAATCCTGGCCCTGGTCTGTACTACAGCTGAGAGTTAACCGGATTGCTGGCCTATTCGATTACAGGAACCATTATTTTTAAAGCAACAATACCCAGCAAATCCAATCAAGCAGGAATTTATCTTTAGAGACTCTCCTACAGTGCTACTTTTTCAGAATTGTAAATGCAGATGTAGCAGCGGCTGGTGGCCAACTGTTACCATTGAACTGAATTACTTGAAATCCTCAAAATATATGATGTCAGATGATTTTAGAAGATGAGTTCTGAGATACAACATATGCTTTTCAAGGGCAGTGATGATAAAGCTGTAGACACTTGTCTGGAGTGTGATGTGGCTAGACAGCAATACTTACCATCAGCAAAAACCAGTTCTCACAGTGCTCAGAAGAATACAGATCTGTATATAAAGGCAATATTATTTATGGACAGTACAGGATTCTAGTGACAATAATAATTTGATAGTATTTGATTTTTCATATTATTTGCACATTTTTAGGGTCTGTCATTTTTTTTTCAGTAAAGTGAAAGTGAACCATTTGTCATGAGTGAACACACCACGATGCCGCACAGCACAAAGTGTGAACAGTGTGAGACTTGTCCTCTGCATTTAACCCATTAAGCTGAGTGAAGGAGTGGGCTGGGGACAATGGCATCCGAGTACGCTAGGTGGTGCTACATGGCATTTCCTTATTATTTCTGGCCATTTGCATTAATATTAGAGTTGCAGAAATAATCCCCACACCATAGTCTACAATAAAAATAGTGCAATAAAAAATAAATAAAAAGAGTGCTGTGGCGCAGATGGACATGCTGGCTTCTTAGCAACTGCATTATTAGTTTATCCATAAGAACAACAGCAACAGTAGGTGTAGAGTTCATTTTACATACGACATTTGCATCTAGAACCTGTTGCCATTCTTTTAACAGGAAGACCAAACAAAAAAAAAAACACAGTAAGGCAGGAGGCTGAAAAATGAAAATGAATCAATCAGAGACTGACTCTATGAGAACTGCCAGTCCCCCTGTGCCTCTTATATTCAGTGGCCTCTAACAGCTCAGGTGGGTGTGTGGGCAGAACAAGGAACATGAAGAAATAGAGGGAGAGAGAGTGGGAAGGGGTTTCTGGAGAAGACACTGTGTTCACTCTGAGGGTGTTAAAATCAACTGTGTGGTACGCTTATGAAAAAAAAAACTGTCAAGCAGATCAGTCAGGAAGTGGGCATAGATGCATCATAGACAACAAAAAATAAGCCAACCTACAGTTCACCACAAGATTCAAAACACTGGTGACTTCAAGCGAAGACGAATCATCTGTGCAAGCATTATAAAGTGTTCATAGGTTGGCAAAAGGAACTTCAGTTCAGTATCTGTCTATGTGGTAAGAGAAGAGGGAAAAAGGAACTGCTCATACTACAATGCGTACCACTACACTAAAACACAGGCTGTTTTCATCTGTTTCTCTTGGTTTGCTGGGTTTCACATTGAAACAATTAGAATGCATATGGGTATTTTTTTTAATTGGACAGACATTTGGTAAGTATTTGGCAGTAGTCTGATCAAACTTGCATGTTTGCCTCTATTAATGGCAAACAAATTCCACTTGCTAGCTACGGCTCTACCTGCTACGAATCAGGGAGGGTGAAGGCAAGCACATTCTCCTCCTAAAACGGTTCAAACTTCGAAATTCTGATAAAACATCTACATACCTTCCTACTTTACCATTGATTAGTTTAATTAAACATCAATATTACTTAACCCATCAGATCATTGATGCCTTGTCTCACATACTGAAAAGCATGCTCTGATGTTTTTCTTTTATTCGGAGCAGCAGCGAACTGAACCACGGTTCCCTTGGAAGTGGAATATCACAATTTCCAAAAGACCAGGCCTTATTACTTTATTAAAGATGGGAAAGCAGGCAGTAGTAGATATCAAATGCGAAGAGCATCCTAACTGCTCACTTTCAAACAAATGCTTCAATCGCTTGACTAGCAGTCTACTGGGAAAATGAATTTACCTTAATTTGGTGCCTTTTGAAAATGCAGGACATTTTGCAAACATTTAAAAAATAAGAAACATACAACAACAATACACACTCATACACACACACTTCCATGGCTGTCGAGGGAAAACTCCACAGTCTGGCATCACTTAGCTGGCCCAGCAAGAGTCCTTGGCTGTAGGGGAAAGGCCCTCTCAGCCCCGTAGGTCTCATGGCCACAGTGCAGAGATGATCAGACGGCAGATCGACAAAACCCTGCAGCTGCTAGGTAGAATCAGTCAGGGAACTGGCTTGGGAGGCCTCTTGGCAACAATGTAGAGTTACTCAGGTGGCCAGCTAAGGAGGCCTAGAAGCAGCAAAGCAATCACTCATGCAGCCAGCCTAGGAGACCTCATAGTCATGGTGCAGAATCAGTCCAGTGGTCGGCTCAGGAGTCAGTCAGGTGTGGCAAAATGGGAGGAATCTCAGCCATGATGTAGAGTCACTCAGGCGTCTACTCCAATAAGCCTCATAGCCATGCGGACGGACCAAAAGGTCCCGAAGCTGCAATGTAGAGTCACTCAAGCGACCAAACTGGGGGGCCTCCTAGCCATGATGCATCTGAGCCAAAGGGGAAGGTCGTTCTCAGCCAGTATCTTGATCGGTGCTGACAAACTCTTCAGCCAGTGGGGAAACATCACATCATATACACAAACAATACAAAACAGTAGAAAAATTAAACAAAAAAGACCAATATAAAGTGGCAGCCGCATTGTGCCAGGGTAATTACATCAGAGATACACACATGGACACATAAATACACAAACACACCCACACACCCACACACACACCCACACCTACACACACACACACACCCCCCCCCCCCACACACACACACCCACACCCACATTTAATATATATTAAAAAGGCAGTGAATCACTCATATAGCTGAATATTGACATACTTCACTTTAACCTCACAGCCATAGTTTAATTTCTATGTGCAGGAATACAACAAAGAGAGAGAGAGCGAACGAGAGAGAGAGTACACTACAGAACAACAGAAAAAGCTGAGGGTAAACTCTCACAGTTGGGGTCATTGTAAAGATGTAACTGCTGAGGACGTCTTGCTCATCCTGCTGTTTTCCTCGCTTTTCCAGCAGGAAGCGCCCCCACCCCCCACCACCCCCCCACGCTCTGCTCATGCAGGTACCATCAAACACCTGACAGGGTGACTCAGCGTTTTCACGCCAGCCCCTTTTGCTGAGCTAATGTCTCTGACGAGCTCCCACTGTAGACTGTAGGCCACCCACTGCCGCTCTCTCTTTCTTTCTCTCCCTCTCTCCCTCTCCCTCTCTCTTTCTCTCCCTCTCTCTCTCTCTTTAGTAAGTACAAAACCACCAGCCACATGCAGACCATCTCCCGGTTCTTAGAAACGGACCTGTCGCCACCTGGAGCAATAAAAATAATGAACTGAACCTGGCCTGAACCTGCTCTATTAAAATACACTGAATAAATGTCTGAACATTTCTATAAGTAACACTTATCAGTGAACACATCTCTGAATCACGCCGCTGCAGCTCTCCTCCTACAATAGCCCTTCTTGGAAATTCCTCCTAGTAGCTATGAAATACCAAGGATGCCAAAGCCCGGTTGTTTCTTTGCTCTCAGCAGCTCATGAAAAGCTTATCAAATAGCTGATGAGTCGTTTCAGATGAGGAAACTCCGCAGGATATTAGGCATTCTGGTCTGGACTACAGAGCCACACATGAATGTGTAAGCATGGATCAAAGATCAGGCCAGAATGTACCTCCTGACAACTGCAGATATTAGTTTTCAAGGGGCCAGGTCCTTATGACGGACTGTATCAACCTTTAGAGATTTCACAATTTTCTCCAGCTCAGGTTTAGCACCTATTTTAAAATATGTATACTTTAAATACTTTTATTATAGATTTTTATTTTACAGTACTTTTACTTTTAGTAAAGATATAAGATGGCGTTTAGTACACACTGAAAAGAAACTAAAGTTTGCAGACACTCTTGTAGTAAGTTTTGAATTATGATTGTAAGAATGATGAATACCACATTGACACCTATTTACATTGTGAATATATCTTTTTTATTAATATATTAATGCATAGGTTTTTGAAAACAAACACAGGCGATAAGGTAATAAGGCAATCCCAGGACTGGCAGTTGTAATGGTTGGGCCATCTCAGTCGCACACACAGCGAAGACAGTCACCTGAGTATTAGGGGGATGACGGCTCGGGACAAACAAATGTATAAGTGAGTATGTGTGTGCGAATGCGCACGGGCAACGAGGCAAACCAGTCTGAGATCGCAGTTAATGAGAGGAAGGCTGGGTTGCCTGGTGCTCGTGACGTGTCCAGCTGAATGAGTTTTCCCTATGATGAGTCGTGTGAATGTAGCATTGTGTGATTGGTGGAGAGCGAATGAGTAACAATAGAAAAGCCAGTTGATTCCCAGATTCTGCACTCACATACCTGGGTGAAAGTGGAGAGAGAGGAGTCTCCAGAAAGACTGCGAAACGAAACCATATTGACCTTGTGGAGCTCCGGTGGAAAAGGGGTTTGTAGCGAAAACCAGAAACTGTATTGTCCAATGTGTCCTTCATTCTCTGTGTGCTTCCTACAGACCAGCCTGAGGCATTCGACGTGAGACTGGGGGTAGTGGAAGAGACGAGCAGAACCATGGAGACGCTGAGAGTTGGGACTAGTGAGTGAGGCTGAGAGCCTGTGAGTAAAGTAGCAGCCGGAGGATGGTCCTCCACAGAGCAGGGGCTCACAAAGGGGCTGCAAGAGTTGGACGATCCCGTACAGCGTGTGGCTGATTTGAGTTCTCAAAAAGAAATAAAGACTTTCTGTTATATTTGTTATGTCCTCATTGTGTTTGTGCGTCCTTTCAACCAGGCAACCATGACACCAGTGGCACAACTGAAGCATCCTTGAGCAAGTTCTGTCCCCACACACTGCTCCCCGGGTGCCGTTCTTGGCAGCAAACTGCTTCTCATAATTTCCTCAAGGATCTATATTGAATAAGAAACTAAAATAAATTGTATTTCAAATATGATATAGGTGAAAATGCAAGGTCTCGAGACCTGAGTCTGTTAGGGCTGTCGAGCCAAGCTGAACTGTGATGTCAACAAGAACGCTGCAAATGAGTGTCCCGCATCCTCACATCCTTGAAAGTCTGGACTATCAAGTTGAACTTGCCAGGTCCCAACTCCCAAGAACAGAAGGCCATACTTGACAATGCCACTACTGGAAAATAATGCTTTGAGACATCTACAGTTAATAATATGGTATACGCAGCACTGAGGTTCAGTTTTTGTCTCTTGCTCTTGGAAGTTTGTCTTCTGTCTCCAGAGGTTACCCTGTTGTCTCGCTAATATCTTCCCTGTTTTCTTGGCTGCTGAGATTTCTCCTGGTATATCACCTGGTATATTACTACATCATATTCATACCTCCATACTTCACTGTGCATATGGTGTTCTTGTCAACAATTCTTCTTTCTCTAAACATGACTAGCTTTCAAACAAATACTAACAAACACAAACAAGGGTCAATGTGCTGTATTTGTATTTGTTTGTTCTTGTCTCTTTCAGTTCAGTTTGGTTAACATGACCCTTTCAAACAAATACTAACAAACACAAACAAGGGTCAATGTGCTGTATTTGTATTTGTTTGTTCTTGTCTCTTTCAGTTTGGTTTCTTTGGCTCTTCAGTTTTTTCTGGACATACTTAAGAAAGAACATTCGAATGTAGATGCATGGTGTGCTTTGGCTTTTACAGTGCAAAGTTTGCAAAGTGTGGGCTACACACTCTATGGTGTTTAGCCGCCTGAATTTCTCCACTGCCCCGGCACCGGCTCTCCGGCGTGTGCGGTGCCATGGCATGCGGCTCTAGAGAATACAGCAAATTTGAACCTTTCAGCAGTTCACTAGTGAAGACAAATGGCGCGGTGTGTTTGGGGCCCCGGTGAGTGATCTATATTAATGTCTGGCACAGCTTCAGCATCCTGCATATGCTAACTCCATTAGAGGGTCAAAACCTGGCTCTGCCTCCGCCCCTCCCCTCCCCTCTGATACACACCCTGGGGGGGCTGGATTTAGAAAGGTTGCAGGTGCAGGGGTGTGTGAGAAGAAGCACACACAACCACAACCACACACACACATACACACACAAAGAAAGACAGAGAAACAAACCTATACACACACACTTTTTGGACTGCAGCCAATTACACACAGTGCTGTGTGTTTTGTGCACTGGCTGTGTCTATGTCTCTCTGTGGTGCATCTGCTGCTCCAGCATCTTTATATAACACTCACACAGCGGCACACAAGAACAAACATACATATATGAAACTGACGTTTGACTTTGCACTTATGAAGAAAAGCAGTGCAGTTTGTCAAATGTTTTTACATGTGGCACCACAAGTTCTTTTTTGTCCATCCCAATCAATCAAATGTTTGAAAACAAATCCTGCATCATGTCATATATGGCAAATATTCCTTTAAGCATTGCTGCAATATTGCATTTTAATCCTATCACATACACACATACAAATGTGTGCAAATGTTTAAATACCTCAAATAACATGTTTTATTAATTTTGTAAAGGTTATAATACATAAACAACCTGTTTTAACAATTCATTAAAGCAAAAAAAGAAAACCTTAAATGTTAAAGGCAACATAACTTTTGCACCGGTCCCTTGTTAAAGACACCACATAAATAGTTATTGTGCATTAAAATGTGCAGAAGTGTGTTCTCTGCAAAGCACATGACTCTACTGTACACTCAGAGACACAAACAGATTCCAATAAGTCTCTCCCTCCTCTGCTGAGTAATACCTCTTTTCCATTATAACAGAAATCAATGTGATTCACTTTGACCTGGATAGAATAGGCTCACTGCTTCATCCCTTACTGCACCTCGCTGTAATACTCTTTCATCCCCCATTTCACAGCTTCAGCTCCACCCAGCAATAACACTGCCTCAAATCCTCTCGCTCTCACAGAGCTCCAGCGGCTGAGCGAGCCCTGACTACACAACTCAGCATCTTATGTATTGTCAGACTGGCATTACATTTGAAAAAGAGGCATTAGAAAGGGTGATAAACATGTACACACACACACACACACACACACACACACACACACACACACACACACACATACACACACACACACACACACACAC
>JBBJLR010000011.1:21126-31969 GCA_037577145.1 Brachypetersius gabonensis
TCCACTGTAACGGTTCTGATAGGAGTTCCCCTTTAACTGCCGTCTGGTTCCATTCACCTCCACTGTAACGGTTCTGACTTTCTCCAGAAAGTTTCTCCAGTCCCGTTCAATTATGCAGGAGTTTTAAGAAATCTGTGCAAATCCCGTGTTTGTGTGAAGGGACAGGTGATCTGTTACCGGCGTTTAAGCATGAGAGCATGCGGCACATGTTCCGCTGAGAGCGTGGGGTTCGGAGAGTGACTTGTTAGCCGGTGGAGTGGCAGGTTGTCCATGGGCTGTCTGGCAGAATAAATAGCCGCATTAGTCGCGTTGCAGCTGGTCTGAGCGACGCTTACTGGGCTATGAAATTTGCAGCGTGGCGGAACAGGGGTCCAGCGCCGTGATGAATGAGCTATACTCCTCCGTTAAGCATATTAAAATCAGACCGGGTGATAGATGGCAGGACAGGGGAGGGGGGGCGTCTAGTGGGTGGAGGGGGAGATGGAGTGGTTTAGCAAACTGGTGACGCTTTTGATAAAATATGAATGGGGAGGAAATTAAATCCTAGACAAAAATATAAAAATCACCCTTCGTTAGTCTTCTCCGCACCCGTGACTGATTAAAAGACGGGACCCGGTCTGAATTTTTAATGCCGCAGACCAGGTTCGGGCCTAAATGAGAACGAGGGCTCTGTGCAGCAGGTTCTGCTCCATTCATCTCCACAGCCTCAGGCTCTGGGAGTGCTTATGAGTCTGAATGAGACATTGTACCAACAAAGCCACAGTGCGTTACACAGCCGCTAATATCCTGCGACCAGCCTGGACCATTAGCACCGCTGCACTGAGATTAGTGTCTCTGCTAATGGAGCAGGTTTGGCTGCTACCGCTGCTGGTTCCTTGAGAAACACTGTTTCCCAACCCAGGCATCTTCACCCCCCCTGCTCCAGTTCTCCCCCTGCACACCAGGAAAAGCCTCTTCATTTCAAGGGAAGTCAGGTCAAGACAAAATCCAGGAAAACAGAGCAACACAAGAACAAGAACAAAAACAAACATCCCTCCAGACTGTATACGTGCAGGACAGGACTACACTAAGTGCAAAGAGAGCAGGAGCAACAACAGGACAAGACAACCTTTATTTACAGACTGTATTCTAACAGTGGAGTCATTAGATCTGCAGGACAGATACAGACATCAAAAATAATCATTTCACAAATAATAGCAGCAACAGGACAGACATAAATGAAAAAGAATAACTTATACATTAAAGGTGTTTACAGGGACAGTGGTGTAAGACAGAGGCAGAACAGTTCAGTGTGGACTGTGTTTGGAGATGGAAGACATCCTGTGTGTGTGTGTGTGTGTGTGTGTGTGTGTTCGTGTTCGTGTGTGTGTGTGTGTGTGAGTGTGTGTGTGTGTGTGTGTGTGTTTGTGTTTGTGTGTGTGTGTTTTGTGTGTGTGTGTGTGTGTGTGTGTGTGTTTGTTACTACTGAACTGACAATTCATCTTAATAAAATAAGCCAACTAGTCTCTTAATATTCTTTTAGCTATCAAACTGAGAAACATTACAGCCATTGTCTAGTCTTAAGGTCATTATACTGGCCGATGTATCACTTGTCCAGTGTTGGCAGGTCGATATGAATGATTTCTCATAATATTTGCCCTTATGTGACCGTATGTTAAGATGTTTCCCAGGCAAATAATTAGGGAATATGCCCCCATTGCAGTGTTGTGATTATTGTCATAATCACAACACAGCAATGGAAAAAAATAAAGCTTTACTTTGTCAAATATGTTAAAATCTGTTTTGCATATCTCTTCAGATTGGCTAAACGTGTTCTAGCTCAGATCCAGTCTGAGGGGAGAAAAGCCTGGAGACACTCTCTCTCTCTCTCTCTCTTGCGCTCTCTCTCTCGCAATATCGGAGCAGCAGGTGAACTAGTTCACACCCCAAAGACCGAGGCATTGTTCCATTTCACAGTAGAGAGGTCATTAATTTAGAACTGGAGATATTATGGAAGCATATGGGGAAGATATGCATTTTAGACAGAGAGAGGGAGAGAGAGAAAGAGAGGGCGAGAGAGAGAGAGAGAGAGAGAGAGAGAGAGAGGGATGCAAGAAGAAGCCTAAGGCATGTGTTTGAAAGCTGCCAGGATTTGTCTGCGCCATCCATGCCTCGCCACGCATTATTAATTGCTTTGCTCTTCTTCGGATATCATCCGCAAACAATATTAACATGGACTAATATGTATAAAACATGAAAGCGCTGTTTGCAAAGGGAGCCATACTGAAGATGGATCCCGAGAGCGCCTCCAGTGATCGAACGTCACCGGCCGCAGCATTGTTAATAACACCACCGCGCTGTATTCGGAGAATAAATAGTGGGATCAAGCAGGCCAGTATCTTAAGAATCAACAGTCTTGCCAGTATCTTCGCACATGGGTCGATTATTAAATCACAGCATGGTTGATAGCCTGGCGTTGCTTTACATTGGGAAACATGGAAAGCAATTACGTTCATGTAAATGGGCCGGGCAAAAATGGCAAATGGGGACGTAATTGTGTTCCGCCGGCCCATTTAAAACTCTGTCAGAGCCTATGAGTGGTACTGATGAGGCCCACGTCAGGCCCATTACGATCGCCATCCGTTTTAATGCGCCCGTTTGCTTATGCACTGCAAAATCCTCCACACTGTGGTAGGGGTTGGGAAAATAAATAAATAATGATAATAATAATACAAAAAAACACCCCTAACATTCTTTAAACTCACTGAAAGGTCAGCGTGTTAGTCTCCCTCACAGCTACATAATATAATAAAAGCGTAAACATGACGAGAGACGGATTCGGAGGCCGCTCCGTGCGCCCGGGCCGCCGTGTCTGATTTATATTCCGGGTCCCTCCCCGGATCCGGCCACATCGCCCATTAAGCCTCAAAATTACACGTTCTATCACCCGCCCGCCTCACCTGAGTATTGCATTACTGAAGGAAAAGGATGAATAATTAATGATGAGGAATAGGTTCCTGGCAATCACCATGCTTGCAATTTAATAATGAGCATTATGTTTCTTCTTGTTGTTGTTTTTTCTCTCTCTCACTCACTCTCTCCCCCCTCTCTCTCCTCTTTTCTGGTGTCGTTCATTTCTCTCATGTGTCTGAATGGGGAAAAGGACCTCAGGGCCCAGCAGGTATCAGCTTTAAATAACTGCTACAGCTCATAGCCACCAAGAAAGACATTCTTCTTTCTCTCTCTCTTTCTCTCTCTCTCACACTCAAATGACTTTTCTCCCATCCTATCCAGTCTGCCTAATCATCCTCCACTCATATACATTTATATATATATATATATATATACTGTATATGTATGTGAATTCATATTCGGAACATGTCATATTTAATACCTATAACGTCTTGCTCTCCCTATAATGTCTTGCTCTACACATACTCTCAATACTGAGAATAAACAGTCGATTTTATTTTGGCATGCATGTGGTTTTATCTACTGTATACTGTAAACATTATTACTCATTACTGTATATCTATACTGTAAACGCTATTACTAATATAATCATTTGAGGGACAGTGTACATTTCAGGTGTTTACATTTTTTGCCTCTGCTATAAAATATGTCTGTGGTCACGCCGTGTCCTATAGTTTGATAGCATTAGTCTGCTGTGCGAAGCAGAGAAGGCCCTCCCTGGTATATTATTGTAACACTGGACTGTATTGGCCAATATTAGCAGATTGGTGCTTTAGAGTGACATGCAATGCTATCAGTGCTAGAACAAACATAATGCCCTACATAGAAAGCTCTTTATCCAGTTACTTAAGGCACACTCATATCTTATTTATTAATTTAGAAAAGTAGGGGAGAGAGAGAGAAAGAGAGAAAGAGAGAGAGAGAGAGAAACTTTGGTGCATATGGAGTGTTTGGTGCTAAGCAGCAGGCTGATGGTGATTGGATGAGCGAGTATGGTTGGCCGGTAGTCGGTGTGTGTATATGTGTGTGTGTGTGTGTGGTGTGTTGGCCGGCGGTGTGTGTTGGTGTGTAGGCCAGGTCCTTGCTGCAGGCGGCTCAGGTTGGCCCGAGTACTGCAGGAGAGCAGATGGCCAGCCAAAGCTTGTAGTCACACTTACCTTCCCTGCTAAAGCCCTAATCCCCCAACACACACTCCTCCAAGACAGGCCCGCGCGTCGCCGAGAGGCGCTCCAATCTGGACGCGAGGGGAGACTGCCAAAACACTCACTACACACAAATGCAAATGGACTTTCTTTGAGTTGTCCCCCGGCCAGAGCCCAGCTCCTTCAGAGTAATTAAGATACCTTGGGAAAAAAAAGAAAGGAAAATAAAGAAAAGAAAATCCTTGTGAAAAAGCACCAGTGGTTTGAAATGGATTAAGAAGGTACAGGAAGATGGGAGGGGGGTGGAAAAAAAAATTAGTAGGCGGGTGGAGGGGGTGGATTGTAGTGGGAGGCTTGTTAGCGTGATTTAAGATGCATGTATGTGTGTGTGCATGTGTATGTGTGTGTTTGTGTATCCTGGCTCAGCCCAGTTGATGCCATCCATCAGAGGTATTTGATTACTCTCAATGAGCCTATGCCATCATTATGGCACGGGATTGTACTGGATGCCTATGACAGAGGTAGCGCTTGGATGTTGTACCCAACACTGCTGACATTGTTCCTTTACAGGGGAACAGCTTGGAGCTGTTACAACCTCCCCCAAAAAACCCACCTCAAGAATCAATAATGCTTAGAGGCAGCACACAAAACCTGCCTGACATCGCTCAGCTGTCCCACTTGGCTCTGGATGTGGTGGACGCACACTGTTATTAGCCAAGAGTTAGCATCACGACTGAGTGCAGATGTTAAAGTGGAGATTCAGATACAGCTCACACATAGAAAAAGACAGGAAAACAAGCCTCGCCTCTTTGATCAGGGAGCTAATGCCAAAATAGGCTTTGGAGGTCAAATGATGAAATCTGGCATCAGGCCGATTACTGATTCTTTCAATAAGTGATTAGTCTGACTATGATTCAATTCATTTACTAATCTAACCATTAGAGCTTCTGCAAGTTCAGCTCACAATGTCCTTCTTACAGTGCCAGCAACATTCAGATTCTCATTCAAAGTGATCTCTTCCTTTGCAGTAGTAAAATGAGAAGTCATATCGCCCCCTATGCTTCCTGCAGAGTATTACAGTTTATCAGTGTTGTATGAACATTGTAGGAAGATGTTTTGACTCGTTCGGAAACTACACATCAACTTCCTCACATGCAACATCAACAAAGTGACAACAAATCAACTTTGAGTATTGCAGTCCTGATATATAACACAATGACAATAACGAATAGATTGATTGTATGATTGATTATTTCTGTTCTGAAATAAAGCATGTGTTTGTGTCTGGCCTGTCTCACATTTGTCAGTTTTTAAATTCATGGTGTCGTTCAGGGGAAAATCCTTTCGCACACGTTGGCTGGTTGGGTGCAGCAGCTGAAGCAGATTGTCACTTAAGTGTAAAAACTTGCTTCTCAATGCTGTCACCATGTCAGCCTGTGCTTCTCTCTGGACTTCTCTGCCAGGGTGGCAAAGTCGTCCAAAAAAGCCTCTGGGACAAACGAAGCGGGGAGGCTAGAGGCGCCTCGCTCCCATCTCCCCCGCCCCCATTCCAGAACAGATGTCCCCCATGTTAACTTTGAGCCTGTCTCGGTGAGTGCTTGGCGAAAGGTCACCCTCATACGGCAGGTTAAACGGGCTAATTGTAAAATTTAGTCATGGTGCTCCAGGTTATGATCATCGACAGAATTATACCATAATTAAAGGTCATTCGATTTGCATTGGAATCCATTATTTCGTAAAGAGGCCGGGACATGTGTTTGCATATTATTGGCCGCTCTGCTCGCAATGTTTGAAGTGCGTCCTCTTGACTCTTGGTGACTCATGCTGAGTGACTTGTCATTCCCTCCGAAGACAGAAAGGCAAACAATAAATGGCAAGTGAATTATTTGATTCATTGAATAAGACTTTTTTTGTCCTGTATTGCAAATAGGCAAGGCCATCAAGGTTTTCCCTTAACCAATGCATTTATATAATGCTCAGAGATGGGTAGAGCAGCCTAAAACCATCCTCGGGTTACTGCATTCCTTCAATGACTCAAGTAGAAGTAAGAGCTACCAAAAACAACTTGAGTAGGAGTAAGACTCATGTGCTGAGTTCCCTATAGAACTACAGTAGAACTCCTTAGTACAACCAGCGTCTGTCATCAGAGGAACTGAACTTTTGCTTTTTTCTTCTCTTTTTGGACTAAAATAAAATGCTAAATCTCTGCACAGACCCCAGAAGTGCAGTATAGAATTAAAATAAACTCTACAAAAATGTTAAGCTCAATGGAAGCAGGTAAAAAGTGGATTCCTATTGACATGCCTGCAATGTTTGAATGGGAGTAAAAATGTTGGAAAATACTGTAATATAATGAAACGTCAATGTTATTTAAGCAGAGATTTACACGTCATGCACAGCAAGACATGAACAATCTTTGTTGTCCTATATATTTTGTCCTATAGTCCAAGGAGTTGAGGTGGGGCAGATTTTATTCCATCATGTCTGAATAGCATTAGCAAATCTGGCGCGTTAGAATGCAGCGCCTGGCGCAAGCATTTCGGATCTGGCATTTCACCTGTGGGCATTGCCATTGATTGAGATGCATGCGAGGGCGGCCTAGAGAGGCCTCGGCTCGCCTAATTGGCCCAAGAGTGCGGCTAATTCCTCCATTTCTATGAGACCTCCATTTTAAAACAGCATAAATCAATTAATGGAACCGTAATGTGTTTCTCATTTCTGCCCGGTGCTGGACAGAAAGTTGGAAGAAGGAAAGGGAAAAAAAAAAAAGACTGAAAATCGAGAGTTAGCCACCTAGCACTCGGATGGCGTACAGCATTAATGACCGAGGCACTGAAGCTCTCTTCTCCTCTTACAGTCATCCGTTGAATTATCACGGTCATTTATGGAGGCCTTTGTCTAATGAGTTCGAATGCTTCTTGCCAATGGTCCCTGAAAGTGGTGCCTGTCCAGTAATTCGTACATTTGCAAACTTAGTCTGAGTTCTTTGAAAGAGGATTAAGCATCTCCAGGAAATGTCCCTGGTTAAGTGGTTTTGTGAGGGATGGAAGGATGGTGGGAGAGACAGAGACAGACAGAGAGAGAGAGTATAAGAAAAAAAGGAGAGGGGAACAGGAGGGGGTTAAAAGGAGTCATGGCCTGCCAGGTCAGGCAAAGCTGCTGGGCCAGTTTTACTGAGGGAGAGAGAAGCCTGGCCAGAAAGGGGACAAAAGAGAGACAGAGAGAGAGAAAGAGAGAGAGAGAGAGATAATTTCCGTGTAACAGATTACTATGCAAGCCGTCTCCATGTAAGAGCTTTTATCAGTGTAATTTTCCAATTTAAAACCTTTAAAGTGTTATAAAGTAAAGTGCAAGGACATCACTCCCTGTGGTGAAATGGTTTCTCACTGTCCAGAGATGGCGCTCACACACACACAGAGCTGCATAGTGTGTTAGAGAACAATGGTTCTCAGTGCCTAGCAAGGTAACTATAACATCCTCGGGCAGCTGATCCCGACCACGACGCAGGATTTAACCTCCTCAGGTGGAGGAGGAGAAGTGGGAGCGGATAAAAAAAGAAATGCAGAGTTTTTATTTTTCATAAGGTGATCCCTTCAAATATGAATGAGCCATGAGACCATACATCATGTTCACCCGACATATTATATTAAAATTTATGAACGACTTCATCAAAAAGCACTTTCCCCTGTACCGGTGATGGGGAGACAGATTTGCTGTGACACCAGGGTTACATGGCTGGTTTCAGCACCAGATTAATGCAGGGGGAGCTCCCGTGATCCCTTTTAGATGAGAGTTTATGAAATAATACCTGTCAGCTGTAGACGGATCACAGGGAGGGAAAAAAAAGAGGGCAGGTTTTCCAGGTCATCCTGCCATCTGTCAGTGGGGCCTCATCTGTGGCTGCACATTAACACCTGATTGGCTCTAACTGCCGTCTGTCGCTGGCTTTTACCACCTGATTGGCTTTAACAGGGTTCCATAAGCAGGCCGCGTGGTGACCCCTGAGGGACCCCGCAGAGTAAAATCGGTTGCTCGTCAGAGATATAATCACTGCTCTCCTGCGCTATCACCAGTACGTTAATGTAATGCTGTCTGATCAGGGGGGCTGTAAACAACAGAATGACGCAAATGAGTTATCATAGAGGTTAACATCTTCATTTACAAACTAAATTGAGTCATAATTTATGTGCAAAGTACAGGGGCTTCAATCAGCACTGATTGAGCTTCATCTTCGCCTCTCGCATTCTGAACTGTTCTCATGCAGACTGTGATGGCATGATGTTACACAACTGCATGGGATGCCCACTTTAGTAACAGTGTGCCATGTGTGCACAACTCCCAGAGGAGCAAAAGGTATTTGTTGACAATCGCACTGCAAAGCCAGCTAAGCGGTGTTTATTGTTAATTCCACTCAGGAAAAGGACTCCATAGCTGTTAATCACCCAGCTGAGGCTGGGATTTAGACCTGGGATGGAAGATTTGCCTATGAGATTACCCCTCTAATATGGGCTTCTGTGGCTAAAGCAGGAGGCTGTTGGGCTTCACAGATGCACCATACCTTTAGTGCGCAAAGGACTGCCAGGGGGGAGGTTCAGAGATGGATCCAAGTGGGGCGGAACAGGCCAGATTGGGCAGGGATGATCAAAAAGCAGGAGCCTTTTATGTATCATTGGATGAACAGCTGGAAGTTTAGTATACACTTTAAATGGCAATGAACAATCAGGCAATATACAAAGATAAGGTACCTACCCCAAAGCGATCTGGGAAACGTAGTGGGCTGTGTTTCTGTTTCGCACTTTATGCCACTATTTCTTGTCCAGAAAACCTCCCGAAGGAACACTGATTCACTGAGATATAGCACAAAATAATGCGCTCTAGTATCAGTGGTCTTCATCAAGACATGTTCTAGGGTCTGATACAACAAACGTTCCCTGAGCACATGGACCTGCTGACGAGGGCATGGCTGCGATTAGAGACTAGCGTCACTGTGTTTCAGTTAAATATGGATTTAATTGATTTGCTGGTTTTACTCCATATTCCAATATACCACTGTAGATAATGCATTTTAATTGCCTGGCACACAGGCTCTGGATATGAAGTGGTATCTTTTTTTATGAGCTAGAAAACCAACAAAGAGTTCTTTATTCTCCCACCACTCCCCACCCCCCACCCCCCGTTCATCCCATGCCATTAAGAGGTCTGAAATATCTCTGAAGATATTTTGCTCCTAATTGGAAATAATTAACTTTGCCATCTTGGAGGCTTCAAAGTTATATTGTTCCTTTATGCATCTGAGTAATTAATTTTTAATTTAACAGTTGAATGCAAAGTCTTATCCACAAATATTATTCATCATTTTACTGTGCCAAATACTTAAATATTTATGGCCATGCTCAGAAAAGGGTCCAGACACGCAGCATGGAAGAGCAGTTTTGATATTTGATCACCCCACCACCACCACCACCCTGAAAGTATCTTATGCGCACTGAAATTACCGCGGCCGCAGTAACGCAGCAACACTTATGAATACAGATCTTGAGATTTTCAATGGAAGTCAACAGTAAACAATGATCACTGGTCACGGAGAAAGCAGGGAACATGTTGTCGCGTCTACATTCGCCTTAATCAGAACGTGTCTCCATATCCTGAGGAGGTTTTAATACATTTAATATCACAATTTATGTTATTTTTTCTTTTTCAGGATAGCATTCTGGGTCTTTGTGCTGGAAGATGGAACAAATAGTCGAAAAGAGTCACTTCTGAGGTAATCAGCACACAAATACACACACACACACACACACACACACACACACACACACGCACACACATATACACGCACACGCATGCCCCTTAACGTCCTCCCGCTCTGCTGTTCCTGTTCTGTTTAAATGGATCTAGGTTGGTTTGAATGAAACAGGTTGGGATGGTAATGTTTATTTAATTCATTTCACTTTCCTGCACAATTATGTTAAGTTTGTGTGCACGGCAAGAAAGGAACAGCAGTGTTGGCCCCGGGGCGTTACAAAGGAAGCCTGCTCAGTAGATGACCCTGTTTGAATCTCAAATCCTCCAGCAAGTCAATGCATTTTCATATCACACAAATATAGAGTGAGAGAGAAAAAAGGAGACTGCTTCAAAAAAACAAAAGAAGAGGCACTCTATGAATCTTAAAATGCAAAAAAAAAAAAAAAAGAACAAAACCCACAAACAAACAAAAAAAAGTAGAGCACAAAATGATCGCAGGCCATTGAGGTTTGACTATCGTGAACTACTAAACAGCACAGATTCCGCAGCACCTTCAACGCAGGAAAGGTTCATTTGCAAGCAGATTTGGGTTAATTGCTCTTAATTAGTGCTAATATTGACAAATTAATTAGCCACTTAACCTCTCATCTGAGAGTTAATATTTTTTTACCAATAGTTCTAACTTACTGTGCATGCACATTGTTGCAAGCCTGCAGTCGTACTTCCCCATCAAGGACGGGATGTACAGTCTCCTTAACAAACATGTTTTTAAGATGCAGACGAGAGGTTAGGGCTCATATTCAGCAGGATAAATATTATGCATATTTTCTCTAATTGGTTTATCTATTTTCTGGGTTCTGTCAAAGTACCTATGGTCAAACTGGAGATAAGGTCATGATAGGGTGTGGCAAAATATCATTGCAGTGGGAAATTATGAGGTTATTCTTCCTGACTAGAGGTTATAAGGTAACCCCCACCCCCTTTTTCCTTCATATTTTTCACAC
>JBBJLR010000011.1:39924-68071 GCA_037577145.1 Brachypetersius gabonensis
AGAGAGAGAGAGAGAAGTTGTAGTAGTAGTAATAGTAACAGATAGGGTAGGTGGGCGGAATGAGAGAACGAAAGGGTGAGGTGTCATGGATTTGGAGAGGGAAAGTGAGAACAAGAGGGAGAAAGTGTGTGCGTGTGTGATAGAGAGAGAGAGAGAGAGAGAGAGAGAGAGAATGGGAGGAGTGGGTACGGAGGAGACAGGAAAGTGAACTGGGGCTGTTCTAACTGTAGGGTGCAGCAGCAGGCTGTGGAAGACGCTGCCGCTCTTGGCTGCGGTGAAGAGGTGCCAGAAGGAGGCCGGGCCTATCTGCCGCTTTCTCCTCTCCAAGAGCCTCAGAAAGCATCACACACACACACACACACACACACACACACTCCCAGCCACCCTATTAATGACCGCTTGAACTACAGACCTATTTACCGTGCTGCGGCACACGGCACTGCTTTCACTACACAGGTTTATTCACAAAGGACTGAACACATAACCCATATTCCTCACACTCACTCAGCAACAGCACAAAACCTCAGGTAGGATGATTTATGAAATGGAAGATTCCATTACAGATACTTTCCTGATTGTTGTATTTTAAACAATAAATTTGTTCTATTATAATAGAGCCATAAATACTGGATTTCATATACACTCCTCTGCCATAGAAGCCCCGAACAAACATGATTTTCGAGGGTGAAAGACCTTTTGAAGGTAAGAAAAAAACCTTCACATAATCTGACCTCAGTTAAAAAAATTCCCCTAGAACCTTTACTTTATAAAAGCATCTCATTTACAAAAATGGATCTCTAAAGTACCTTCCAAAGGGAGGGTTTCCATTATTAAAAGGTATTGATTATAAATAAAGTATTTTGAGTACACTGCTATAAGTATATATACTATATTTGAGTATGTACTTAATATAATTTTACCATGTAATTAAAATGGAATACAATTGTAATTTGAGTTTATTGACTGACCCCTTTATTAATTGAATCTTGTTGATGACTGACATTTTATTGCTATTATAATTTTTCCAGTCAAATACTGTTTTGTATATTACAATATGAATAAATTCTTTAGTAGCTAAACACATATATTAGCATTGCCACTATTCTGAATGGAATGGCAGTATTTTATTGTTACTCGTATAATGTCAGTTAAGTAAACGGGTTGGATTCCTTCCCATCTTGTATAAAAAGGTTGGCCCGTTGCCACTTTTAAATGTTCGTCTTCTGATCAAATCTGTCCCAGATGCAGCCTATTAGCTTCTTGTCATTAGCTATCAGTGCGGGAGCGCGCCGCGATTAGCCTGTCCCACCAGCGCGCTTATTGGACCTGTCATTAACAGCCGAACGCGAGCTTTTCCCGCCGCGTTTGAGCGGAAGGCGCTCTGACTCCGGGAGGCTTTTCTCCGGCGGGCCTCCAGGGACGGCGACGCGCTTGAACAAAGTAGCCCGACTGCCAGCCTCCCTCCCAGCCTCTCGCTCATGAAGAATTCATAGGGATTATTACAAATGAGGGCGGTTTGCTTGGATTTGCTATGAACGAGGTCACAAGGAAAAAACGCGGCCCACCAAATCACAGCAGTTTAAGTGTGAATTCTGACACATTTGCAGCGGACGTCCACCATCATGTCCACTGGCCTGCAGTCTCCACCCCTCGCAGCCAGAGCGTTGACTGGACCCCTTTAAGTCCAGCTGATATCACCCTGAATTATTCAGTTACATTATTATAAATATTCTGTTACTTGTAAATATTTTTTTACACAGTTTTGAAAATGCTACTGTAACAATTCCATGGTGACTAGAGGACCAAAATGAGCTGGAATAAAATCTATAAGGATTAAACTAAAGAATTTCCCTTTAAGAAGTATGAGGTTTTCTCACAATGACGACAATGAATACTGTGAAAATATAGTAATATGAAATAAAATTCACATTATATCATTGATACACACACAAGTCTCTCTCTCTCTCTCTCTCTCTCTCTCTCTCTCTCTCTCTCTCTCTCTCTCAATCTCTCTCTCTCTCTCTCATTTTCTGTCTCTCAGTGTCTCTCTCTCTCTCTCTCTCTCTCTCGTTTTCTTTCTCTCGTTGTCTCTCTCTCTCTCTCTCTCTCTCTCTCTCAATCTCTCTCTCTCATTTTCTTTCTCTCATTGTCTCTCTCTCTCTCTCTCTCTCTCTCAATCTCTCTCTCTCTCTCATTTTCTGTCTCTCAGTCTCTCTCTCTCTCTCTCATTGTCTGTCTCTCTGTCTCGCTCTCTTTCTCTCTCTGTCTCTCTCTCTCTCTTTCTCTCTCTTCTCTCTCTCTGTCTCACTCTCTTTCTCATTCTCCATCTCTGTCTTTCTCTCTCCCTCACTCTCTCTCTCTCTCCCTCTCTTTCTCTCAGTCTCTCTTTTGCCTCGACATTTCCTTCTATGACATATTTGGCTTTTTTTTTGTTGTTTTCCTCGAGTGCTGTCAGACATGTTTAACGATTCCACTTTCTTTCGATAAATGTTTGTCGCCTTTTTTCTATTTCATGGACAAATGTTTATAGTTTGGATAAATAACTTTTTCATGTATTTATTTATTTATTTATTTTCAGTCCAGGGGCAAAATCGAATTCCCGACAAGTGACCTACAATATTTACCTGACGCGAGCGCATGTCGCCAGTCCTCTGTTTGGTTCAGACAAATCCAATAATTGCTTTGTTGGAATGGAACCCAAAACAAGGGCAATATTTGAGCACAAATATTCCTCCAATTATCTTTTTTTTTCCCCGTAGAAACAGTCACCCGAGAGCGGGTGTCCTTTCGCTGGAAACGAGGGGAGGGGACCGAAATACTTCGAAATGGAAAAGATGTGGAATAGATCAAAGCTTGGCTGAAAAATGTGGTTAATTTTACTTCAGAAATGCATCAAACTCTGAGTCATATTAGCCAAGCACTGTTGAGTTGAGAGCAGCATTTATACTGGAAGCGAATGAGTACTGGACATTTTATTTAACCCTGGTGATTTTAAGTTAAAATACTTTTTAGAACAACTAAAAGAGCTCAGCTCAGCGGAAGAGTGGGTCGGTTTTCCCAATTATATTTCATAATTGCATTTTATTCCCCACAAACAACTGCATTTTTCTTCTCCCACACTGATTTGGCAGTGGAACAGTGGCCGCTACGGACGCCAGCCAAACCCTTCTGTGCTTGACCCCTTGACACATCAAATCAGGCAAAGCTCATATAAGTCATATTAAAGTGTTTGTTTATGATAGCCAGGATAAGTTAGCATGACTGGCCGCGATAACGATCGTCTGGAATGAGGTCCATATTACACACCGGCCTTTTCCACAGAGTTTGTAGCGTTTCTCACTGCTGCGGAGGTCTGGAAGCACTATAAAGGCCTCGGTCTTTAGTGTTGGATAGAAGGTTTTTTGGTCTCTCTCTCTCTCTCTCTCTCTCTCTCTCTCTCTCTCTCTCCTTCTCTCTCTCTGTCTCTCTCTCTCTCTGTCTCTCTCCTTCTCTCTCTCTCTCTCTCTCTCTCTCTCTGTCAGTGGGAACGCTCCCACCACTGTTTACGCTCTGCGGAAAACAAAAGCAAATGTCCGAGGCGTTCATGGGAATTTATTCCTCAGAGTGACTGAAGTCAACAGGCTCTAATACGTGGCCTTAAGGCCATGTTTATATTTAGCATTGTCGTACATGATGCAGCCCAAACAAACATGACCCGCACACAGCTGAGCTCCACACACTTGTTATGAACCTGTTATTTAACCTCTAAAATGCTGGTTAATCCATCACTAGGATGGAGCCCCTTGAAAGACGTACTCAATAGTAAGACTTTAGCAGCCACTCCACTTTCCTGGCCTTGATTCCAGGCTTTTTATGTTTAATATTGTTTTTTAAATGGTAACAGTATGCATCCAAGGATAAAACATATACAGGTACACTTTAAAGTTCATGCTGTACTTTTGAAGGGACACTTACATTGTGTCTGTACCTGCATGGCACCTATTTAGCTACAGTCTAGGAATGTGGGGCTTCCAATAACATTTTGCTGGACATTTTTAGAGAATGAAATGCATAATTTCCTAAAGTTCTTTACTGATAGGTTAGTCCTGACATGACTTTCTTTGTTCAGATGTGACACAGTGAAAGTTCAAAAATTGTATTTGTTCTGTGAGACAATAGGGCCAAAATGACCTGGAATCAAATCTATAAGGATTAAACTAAAGGGATACTGTGAATACTGTGAAAATATATTAATATGAAATATAATAGTCTAGCCACATTATATCATTAATACACACACAAGTCGCTCTCTCTCTGTCTCTCGCCCTCTCTCTCTGTCTCTCAGTCTCTCCGTCTCTCTCTCTCTCTCTCTTGCCCTCTCTCTCTCAGTCTCTCCGTCTCTCTCTCTCTCTCTCTCTCTCTCTCTCTCTCTCTCTCTCTCTCTCTCTGGCTTTTTTTTGTTTTCCTCGAGTGATGTCAAAGTTATTAATGATAATAAAGCTTAGTCCTCTGTGGTTAGAAGCTCCGCCCACAACCAGGTCGAAATACTCCAGTGTATACACTAGTGATGTGCAGCTCGTCCTGTAGCTCATGGGACCATGGGTGAGCCACGACTATGCGCCGATTGTGTTTGGGTCTACTTATTCGAATATTTCATGGGTGTGGGATGGGCCAAAAAAGTAGCAGAGCAGAGTGATAACTCACAGAAGCATCGCAGGCCGGGTCCAGATTGATAAATATTTAACTGGATCAAAATTCTGCTCTGGGAAGATTCTGTCAGCAGTACTTTCAGTCAGGAAATATAATTGTATTTCCTGTATTCTATTACAATTTCCATGTCCCATTCACTATGGCAAGTGTTTTTAAGTGTTTTATGGGTTTAAATTTATTTTTCTTTCCATATTTTTCTATTTTAGGTTAAAAAGGTTTAGATGCAAAATTAATGTTTTGTACGTTTCAATATAATTTAAGGTACACAGACCTTAAATACCACTTGTACATGATTTATGCATTTTGTAAGTTACAAAAATGCATCAGTTCTGCCCTCATTTTATTACTGTTTGATAAACAGTTTTTGCATATTTATGTTCACTCTGCTCTGCTACTTTTTTGGCCTAAAAAAAAGTAGCATAAATGCTCTTAGAGCTGTTGGTTCATATGAGTGAGGTGCTGTTTGTAAAACTGACTGTTCCTCTTCATAGCTCCTGCTCCGACAGCTACTGGTTTCTCTCACTGACCACAAAAGTGAGGGACGATTTGTCTTACCGTCCCTTCAAAGATATCAGTCAGTTATCCAGGAAAGTGCTGAAGCTCTTCCTTCGTCCAATCTGATGTCTAATAGATTTCTATTTTTACTAGTTTCCACTGTTGAATTTTTTAATCTTAACCACCAGGCCATCATCTCCTTACTGGTCCTCAGTCCCATCTCAGCCTTTAGTCTCTGTTCATTAAAGGTGGCCTTCTAGCTCTAGAAGCTGCTCAGAACTCCAGTCTCTTTCTACAGTTTCTTTCCATCCTTCTATTGAATGTCTGAACACTCTCTGTTTTCTGTTTAACTTTTCAGATTGTGTTGCCTTAATTTTAGCCTCAGATCACAAATAGCTATTTTAAAATGTGTATTTTCTTTAAAGCAGATATATCCACTGACCCTGAAACTGATTCATGACAAACAGCAGCAGAGTTTAGTCTTTTTTTTTTTTAAAGCCCTTTAGTAAATTTACATATGCAATCAAACTATGCCCAACCTCCAGGGACAGTTTAATTTTTTTCAGGTTTTGCACAATGGCATTAAAATTTACAGGAAGGAGATAAAAACTTTCTTTTATATAGCATCACATTACAGTATACTTTAACTTATTTATATCCTCCTGAGACCCGGCCCATTCATTTATGTCCTTTATAATGGACATTTTGTCCACCTGTATCTTCCTTAAGTATGTGGAGATCCCCATCAAGCCCTATAGTGTTCTGTAGAGGAGATCCTGGGCTCCAGTGATGCTCCTGTGAGGGTTTGCATGCTGGGAACAAGAACTGCAATGGCAAGACATATATGAAGTGCACCAAAGGCAAGATGTTCCTCTGCAGAATCAAAAAGAAAGCCAGGACCATCACAGCTGAACTATCCAGAGGATGTTCTATGACTTATAATTCACTGTTGAACTAAAATACAGGTTTTGTTGTCCTTGCAAGCAACAAACAACAGAAGAGTGATACAGAATTGTGTTGTTTTGATCAAATTCAATGTGTTCTTGGGTTAATATCACATTTTTCATTTTGTAAAATTCAGTTCTATTTTCATGCAGAAATAATCCTGTTGTCCTCTACAGTGGACAAGCTGGGAAATTAAAATAAAACATATATATATTTAAATTGTAAGGTGTTTTTTTTGGCCCAAATAGATAGGAAATCTCACAAAAAAGAAATTGTAAGACAATTTTTTCTTCGGTTCTCAGGAGGATCTCATGTTTACTCCAAATTCCAACATGCTCTGGATACCAGAATATCAGTACTAAGCTATGTGTGCATTCTCCTTTTTTAAAAAAGCAGCTGCTTGTGAAGTATAAAAGACTACAGAGGGAGGTTACCATGTCAGCACTAAAAACACAATGATGGGAATGGAAGGGCCAATAATGACGCATCAGGATTCAGCCAGGGCTCAGCGGAGGAGCGGCCGAATGCGGCTAAACTAAGTGGAGCCTCTTGAGTTAAATTGGTTTTGCTGTACACATAATGAGAAACAATCAATGATGCTTTAGCCTGACACGCGATGCCGATACGCAACAGTCCGGTTAAGAAAATACCAGTAATGGACGAGGACAGCTGAAGGTGTTTTTTTTTCCTCCGGAGGTAGTAATGAATTATTGCTGAGGCACGTCTGAGATCCCGTTGCTTGAAAAAGAGGGATTAATGTACAGGATGATGGTTTATGAGCTTTTTATTCAGCGTCATGGGAAAATGAATGGGGCACTAATGAACATGCCAGCGTAATGCTATCAGAGTCTCGGTGGCATATTCAGTGTCACTGCCTGTGTCGGGGTTGACTTTAACAAGACGACTCTGTTTAATTTTTTTTCTTTTTTGGCCCATAAATGTCATTAGTTAGTTGAATGCAGGCCTAAGAGGATGGAGAACTCTCTACTGCGACTAACAGGCTAACAAACTCGTTTGAGTTTGTGGCCCGAAACTCGTATCATCATACATTCACAAACAACCGCGTGACTGAAACTTTCATAAGCTTCACCGCTAATTAATATATAAATAAATACTTAATACCTCATGAAATAATTCAGTTTAAAAATTTTAATAACATCTTAAGGTTTTCAGGGTAATGATCGTTTATTTATTTATTTATTTATTTATTTTTGAAGCTAATGATTAGCATGATTTGCTGGCATGCCAGATATGTTGGAATAGATTGATTTTCTGGTGTTTTTCTTTGGTAGCAAATCAAATATCCTCAGGCATGAAGCAGCTGTTTGTCAAATTCTCATGCACACTATTTTCAATATTGATCACTGAAATGACATATATTTACTGCTTAAAACCTGATCTATTACCATGCCATCAATTAAGGCTTTTTCAGAAAAAAATATGCCCTGAGGTCTTGAGGTCACCTCAAAGGGGACTTTTAAAAATATTAATAACTGCTAAGTTGTACAAAGTCACTCGCAGTGGTTTGTGGGATTGTTTACATTGGCAGCGATAGGAACCAGGCGTCTATGTTGTTTAAAGCCTGAGAGAAAGTTTTGAGATAAAACTGATAAAACAGATTTAATAAAAGATAAACCTTTAGAGGCATATGCAGGTTCTTTCAGTACTGAGCATCAACTCTGAAGTCTCATATGAGCTGAATAAATCACTGCCATATTAAAGTCTTGTAAACAGTTTCTTCCTTTCTTCGTAATATTTGTTAAAATCATCATATCTGAAATCATTTGATAATCTCATGTTAACATTAAGTCCATTTTTTCTATTTTACAAAATGTATTCTATTTTATACAAATGTTTTGTGATTTTTATTTCAGTGATATCTAAAAATTTATATTTTAATATTATATATTAATTATATTGAATGATGTATATTAATTGTGAAATGATATACATATACATTTATTTATATAATATACAGTAATCCCCCTGTTTTATGCGGATCAGGAGTCGCGGGTTCAGTCACACGTAGATTTTTTTTGAGAACCGAACTCATAGTTTTATGCGGGAATCCCCACAACAATGCAAAAACTTAGCTTTTTTGTGGCAATAAATAATTTATTTTCTGGTTGTTTTCACACAAGTGTGTCCTAATATTTTTATCCTGTGACCTTCCGAGTTGTATATCTCAGTGGGAAAAGTGTTCATTTACATTTACGGCATTTATCAGACGCTTTTATCCAAAGTGACTTCCATTCCTTAACTACAGGGGGCAGTCTCTCCCTGGAACTACTTAGGGTTAAGGGTCTTGCTCAGGGACCCAGTGGTGGTGCTGAAGGTAGGATTCGAAACCATGACCTCTTGGTCGGGAGGCAAGTATCCTACCCACTGAGCTCCGCCACCCCAGTGAAGTGTTCAGACACTTCAAACTCCAGGAGACCTTTCCAGTGAGCTCTTGTATGTTTAGCCCGAGTAGATCAGGTTTTATTCCTCAAAAACTGTGAGCCAGAGCCCATTCAGATGCACGTCCGTCATTAAATGCAATCTGGGGGTAAACTTTTGTCCCGCAACCTTCCGAGTTGCATATCTTGGTGGGGAATTTAAATTGAAAGGGTAAATTTTCTTTAAGGGTAAAGAGTTTAAAATGAAATTAAAGTGTTCTGGGAGCAGATTTGGGGGCATATTTAGGGTTTACACTACAAAAATAAGCATTTTAAGGCATTTTTTAAATGAAAACACAACATGTTTTTTCACTCTTGGCATGTACCCCCTGCAAAAAGCGGGGGATCACTGTATATAGATAGATATATGCTGTCAATTACACATAGTCCAAAAGCTTTTCCTTCATGCGTTACACATGGCCTCAGTTAAGTCATGCTTATGTGCCACCTGTGACGGCCCCTGAAGTTTTATTCTGGCTTCACTTGCTGTGATTTAAATAAGCGCCAAGTTCCAGCTGAGGATCCTCTCTTAGCCTTGGGCCACCTCCTCGAGCTTTTATTATTACTTTCTGTGAAGGTGAACTTCCTCAATTTCATATTATCATGCTAAGTGAGCATTTATGTGCGTATTTCCTGGCGCTCCCTCCCTTCCCAGGTCTTCCTCACACACAGCACTTTGAACTCTTTACACCTAGCTAATATAGAACATGTTTGGGACAAAAAAGACTGTGTGTGTGTGTGTGTGTGTGTGTGTGTGTGTGTGTGTGTTTGTGTGTGTGTGGGTTGGTGGGTGGGTGGGGAGCTGGCTTGTGTTACTCACCTTTAAAGACAAATGAGAGTCCATACTGTCGAGCCTTCATTCCTGGGACTGTGTGTGGAGTATGGGCATCGAGCATCTGCCATGAAAGGAGGCACATGGGTAAACAACTACTATAGATAAGAGGGGGAATCTATCATCAAATCGTCTTTACAGCAGTTTATGGTCACCGTCAAATGACATTTATATATGGCATTTAGTGGAAGGCCAATGAAATGGCTGCTCTAAAATAAAGTCAGCTATAATTCACGTCATCTAACTGTCAGTCTTACATTAATATTATGACCATATCCGTCACGCAGGCCATCTATTACACGGAGAAGCAGTAAAACATTGTTTGGCGTGACATCAGAGAGGATATTACCCTGATGGCAGACTGTTGCTGGGCCGCTGCAGCACGTCAGGTGAAAGCAAATATGACAGATCTTAGAGAGGCCATGGCTCTGAGTGCGTTTTGATTAGAGGCAAATATCCAAGCGCGAATTTGAGGACCGGTGTTTGACCATAAATCTACATATGTACTAGATACCGATGTTTGGGTCTGTTAGGATGGTACAGATGGTTTAACCCCTTAAACCTCCTCACATGTCCATAAGACAAACTACCCACTTGCCAGATGTTTACAAATTTGGACCATTCGGTATTTAGTGTGGTATATGGTGTGGAGAATTATATTAAATACTTACCACATTGCGAATTGCTTTACTTCGATCATTTAGTCTGTGTGGTAAAACATTAACAGGAGAACTTTTAGTTTTTTCATTACTATATGACTGCAAGTGTTTTATTACTGAGGAGACATGCAAACATTTTATTGCAGATGACAAGCTAGTCTAATGCAACCAGGGCATAACAGAAAGTATAACGTGACAGTCTTTCATATAGCAGTGCAGAAGATCCAAAATAAGTGCTAGTTGTAGTAAACAATTAAGATAAAAATGTTATGGTTTCTAAGAGTAATTGGCTTCAATGTTACCTTTATAAACTACTAATGTTCCGTTAAACACCTTTGGATCCCAAGAGGAAACCACTAAATGCAACAACGGCCACAGGACACCTGTTAAATGTTAGGATCTTTCACATCTTGATATCAACCCAGATTAGACACCAACACAAAACTTCATTTACCAAAGGAGTTTTTTTCCTGCAAGTCTGTCTAAATTACATTAAACAGTAATGAGGTTGTGTTCTGCTGATCAGTTTATCTAGGTTTAATTTTGTGGGTTTTTTTTGTAATTATCTCTGAGGTTTAAAGTTTATATGTATGTGACCTAAGGCATATAATTCAGCAATTACATATCGGACAAATGTACAATTCCTTACTTAATTACTACTAGGTTTTATAAGTGAACAATGAAGAAAAGAACCTGCTGATGGAGCTGTGAATTGGTTAGAAACATTGACACACTACTACACTAAGAATTGGGTACACTACCAGTGGATAGACGCTGAAGATTATCCTCAACTGTTCAGCTTATTTACAAACTATCTGGTGAAACCTGATCATTCTTAGGGTCAGTAAAGATACCATTAGGGGTAGGTTTGGAATCAAGCAGCTACAACAATCTATCCAAACACAGTTTTGACTACATTCAATGTCAGAGCCAGTTTTTGGACAGTGTTTAAACCTAGTTCTGAAATACATGGCATTCTGAATGGAGATACTCTATTAAAAGGACCAGGCTTAATTTCTGTCCAAGAGACTGACCCTACAAAGCACTTTGCAATGAGGAGTCCAGAGAATTCTTCACACTGGTAACTGTCTATTTTCTGTTTGTGTCTATTAACGTCCTGTTTTTTTTTTTTATTCCTGCGTCTCCTTCACTCTTTTTAGGAACAATATCCCTCCCAGCTGTGCACCCCGATGCATATTTAATAAGCCTGTGTATATTCAGATTACTGTGTGGTGTGATGCAGCCCGTTCTCCACTCCATGCCATCTGCATCCATCAAATGGGAGTTGATTTGCCAAGCCAAGGTGCCTTGCTTACAGTAATTTATTTTGGTATGTGTGTCAGTCCCCCTTCTGCTCTAATGTTACAAATGAGAAATGGTAGAAAGCCCTGCCTTAGGAAATCTCCCCGCCGGACCCCCATTGCTGTCGCAGCCCTGTGGAGGCATAAGCTCGTGCCTTTAAAACCTCGCGTTGATTTTCCATACTCCAATATTGACTAACTGCCGCTGTTTGATGTATGCATTACTAGGCCATGCAAACTCACCGGCAGGGCTTAACTTGTTAGTTCTGCTTCTGTAGGCTGTGCTGGCAAAGCCCGTGATGCCCTCAGATATTACAATTGACTGTTCAGATTGACTGACTATGAGTTTACTCTCTCTCTCTCTCTCTCTCTCTCTCCCCCTCGCCCTCATTATATCAACAGATTCAAAGTGTTAAACAAAGCTCTGAAACTATGGCAACTGAAATGTGTTGGCTTTTGTTTGTTCTCGTCCAGTTGAAGTTTATGGGAAAATGCCGTAAAGAAGCGCGGCTCCGTGATTAATCGTTACATGTTATTATTCGCGGTAAACAATGGAGCTTGGGAATTCGGGCCCAGCTCTAAATAGAAGAGTGGGAAACAGGGGTTTTGCGAACAGGAAATTGTTTACACAGGAATGTTAAGTGATACCTCCGTGGAACTGTAGGACCCACCATCTCTCTTTCTCGCTGTGGTGTATCCAAACTGTCCTCAGAGCTGCCCTTTCTTCTAGGATTTATATCAGTTGTTCAGATGCTGAAGTGACATCAGAGGCTGTGTGGCTCTGCTTAACCTCGTCCTACCCGTGTGCCATTGGCCAAACATCCCGATACTCTGACTTTCTCAGTTTCGTCTCTCGTGTACGTGGGCCATGACTGTTATGACACTGGCCACGGAAAAGTGGATCAGCATGTGGAATTGGAGCTTTCAGTGCGGTATTATATTGGAAACACCTTGCTGTCATTATTGTTACGATACTTGTCCAGGTGAGGAGAACAGAATTCAGATTGCTATTGATTTGTTTAATCAGAGGTAATATCAAAAGAAATGGAAGTAAAGTTTTCTTACTATCCACCAAACGTCACTATTCACAGGCCTACATAACACACAATTAAAGTACATAAACATTTATGTGTTTCTGGACATCAAAACTTACAAAAGTTTAAGTAGGTTTATGCATTAACATGTTTATGTATTCATCATGCAGCCTTATGACATCCGGTAAAGCATTGCCAAATTTTCCCATACAAATGGTAGTTTATGACAAAAACAATTAAAGCCTACACATTCCACCATATCCTTTACATGCAATGCATTGAGAAATTGTACTTAGAAAACAAAGGCAGAAACAGCTTTATTGGGCCGAAGGAGCAGATTAAAGCTGGAGATGTTGTTCTATGTGAGGAGGAATGGACCAGTTTTTGCTCTCAAAAGAACTTTTAGCATTGCAAGTCTAACCAATGAGTGATTGATATTCCCCAAGGGCGAATGGGTTGTACTTTCCCATAAGCACACCTACATCTGGGGCGAGGCCTATGGCTGGAGGCGGAGAGGAAGCCTATATGCACATGCTGACCTGGAATCAGAAATGGGGCGCCAATCGTTTCAAGGTCAGAACCAAAGTGAAGTCGGGTGGTTTGCCATGCCTGCACTGTCATTCACCTTTTTCTGTGATGGTGGGGATTTTTGGGAGGAGATCTTTACCTCTGAGGTTGACAGATGCCAGCACTGTCATTAAAGACAGTTTAATTCTTTTTTATATTACTGTGCAAACACAATCATGTAATTATACATTTAACATTATGGTACATTACACAGCATTGTTTTGGGATGAGATTTAACCAAAAGGCAAATTTACAAATGCTTTTCCTGATCAAGTCGATGATTCAGATGAGAGTTTTATTATAATATTTAATGAGTTTTATGTAACTGCATAATTAGTAAATTGCATTCTGCAATGACAGGTTTGAATTTTATTACTTTTTTTTCATTTATTCTAAAAATGATGAGAATTTGTTTGGACTAAATGCCTATAACAGATTTCCTAACAAGATTCAGTGAGGTGCAAGTAAAGAAATAATGCATGTCTAATTAGACCAAGCTTTTCTTATTACTCAGGTCAACAGATCAAAATCATCAGAGATACGTTCCTGTGGGTGTTGTTTTGTTTTTCATGCTGATTTGAAATCTGTGTTTAGTTTTCCCGGACGTACAGTTTTTGTGATGAGGCTAGTTCTGTATTGCATGATCTGAAATCAGCATGAAAACTTGACCTGTGTTATTAGTTATGAAATTATTATTGACAGCTGTGACAAAATGTTACAAGAGACTTCTTAAGCATGATTTTAAAGGCAATGCATTCACATACATTCACATTTTCAAATCTGATTCTGATTCTTTTTGATGTAGCAATAAGCTTGTCATGTCGAGACAGAACCATGTATCTATAAAATAAAACTGCGGCCTTCTGTCTAAGTTAACGTAGAAATGTCTTATTTCATTCTGGGTCATTTCTATTGGTTCACATTGTAAATGGCAACTGGTTATGTAAAAGAAAAAAAGGAAAATGCAGTTACAAGGTTTTGTTCTGACAGTAATGATACATAGATGCTGCACTCGAGTGACTCTCTCTTTAGGGAGATCTGCTGTGGGTCGTTTGCAGCTTTCCTCATCAGAGAGTTCTCTCTGAAGGTTCTCTCTCGCAGTTTAATCCTTCAACAGATGCTTTTCTTACTTTTCTCTCTTCTGTTGACGTTTTTTTGTTTGACAGGGCTTCGTCCTAGGTTCCGATGTGTGTTTAAATTAGAGTTGAGGTTGTTGGCTTTAGAACTCTGTGTATATGTGTGTGTGTGTGTGTGTGTGTGTGTGTTGCTTCTTTCCCAGGCTTTTCTTCAGTCTGCCAGGCTAAGTGTGGCTGACCCCACAACCACATACTTTTTCATTATAAACCCCTCCCTTTGATTCGCGGGCCAGCCTATAGCTCTTCCAAACTGTTTACGGCCCCCCAAAAATGAGTTTGAATTATATGTTTGTGCAATAGATTCCTCTGGTGGTTTTTAGTCAAATGTTTGCACAGGGCAATTAGTTATCATTGGTTAAAATTACTGCGACCTAAAAGAATGTGTTTCTAAAGTAAGCCCCCCCATCTCTATAACAAACTTGGCCATAGGACATCATGATAATCCTCTGCACTAACATCTCTACAGCTATGTGATGCTTGAAAGAGGTCACAAAGTGCTCTGAGGGCATTAAAGCACTAGTAGCCCAGTCAAATTGTTGGTCAAAAATAGATAAAAATCATATATTGTCCCTTTCATGATCAAACCACTTTATTTTTAGTTCCTTTTTCTTTAGACTTGAGTGTGTGCATCTCTCCACTAGTCATAGTAAAATGTATCAGTGTGGAATCTGAGTTTACTTTACTCTATTGTAGCGCTATATGAAAGAAGCTCAATGCTGCCCTTATTGTTGGATGTACTGTGAGATTCTGAGTAAGAAACATTCAGAACCTAATCCACATTGATATGGAAACATTTATTGTACATTAGAGTTAAAGGCCTGTACATACGAGATGTATTTTTATGCATTTGTTATTTCTGATGAGAACAGCATTCAGAAATAACCTTGCTGAAAGACAGTAGATTGAAACCTAGAAATAGAAATATATTGATATATTCTACACTGTAAAAATGCATTTTAAAACTGTTTAAAGTTTTAAAATGCATGGGCATCCTTAAAATTGCAATTCCTAACATTTTAACATGACACTGATCTGTATTTTAAAATCTCTGAACTGTCACGTCTTGCGGCTTTACCCCAGGAAGAGAAGGAACAACTGCAGGCTTCCATTCTCTTTATTGAACAAAACTCAAACGTGGCTCGAGGGCCGATGCATGTACAAAACTAAAAGGTAAGGTTAACGGTATGGGTAACGGACACTGCAACGGTGGACCGACAACTAAGGTCCACCTAAGCTGAACTTAAATACTAAACATAAAACATATTCAACCAATAACAAAGCACAATCACTTAATCCTGAGTTCCCCAGCAGCTGGAACCTATCCTATGGCTATTACCCACCTGGTGTACTCAGGAAGTCAAAATAAGAGTCTCACCCAACATAAACCAAACCTAAACCCCAGCGCCCCCCTGTGGCCGCTAACTAGACATCACAGTACTCCCCTCCCTAGAACGCACCCCCGGGGCGGTCAAAACCCCAAAAACAAAACAAAAAACACAAAAACCAACAGATAGGGTGGGCGGGGATGGCGGCGGCAAGGACAGCATCCCTGTTCACCCTTCCCGGCGTAACCCCACATAGTCCAGGTCCAGGCTGGTTGTTTCCAGCCCGAATGATGCGGGTGAGAACCCTGGAACACTGTCTTTGTCCGTAGGTTTGGGTCCCTCTTCTATGGACCCCTCTGTAGATGTGGAGGCCGTGCCACCTCCAGGGAGCCCCTCGGCCAGAAAGGTGTTTTTTGTCCCAAAGTCCAGGCTTTCTTTCCTGAGCCCCCTTGAGCCCCCTGCCGTGAGTCTCCCCAAAAGCCCTCCTGTGCTCCTTGTCATTTGGCCCTCTCTGCGGGTCTTCTCCCGACTCTCTGCGAGGCCGCCGGTGCCCAGTGGCTTGCAGGACTCTCCACTGACCTCCAAGTGGCTCTCCTCGAGCCCTCCGTTGCACTTCGGCCTGAAGCCCTCTCCGCGGGTCTCCTTGCGGCTCTCCTCGAGCCTTCCGATGCATCCCTGTGTGACACCCTCTCCGCTGGCCTCCTCCTGACTCTCCCCGAGGCCTCCAGTGGACCTATCTACACCTGGACTTCCCCTGTCGCCGCAGGTGATCCACTTACCCCACCCCAAAAAAAACATCTACGAGGGATCCCCCTCCCTAAGGGTGATGGTCCCCCATTACCAGCCTCCCCTGACCCATCTAGCGGCTTCACTAAGGTGACTACCATCTCCCCCTTAGTGTTTACGTGGGCCAAGGGCCTACTCGCCAAGCTAACGTCGGAAGCTAAATCCCCCAGAAACCCTACAAACCAGGCTAGTCCTGGAGCTACAGGGCTATCAGGGGCTACCGCCCTAGAGGGAGCTGTATCTGACCCTGGTAACTCGCCCTGTACTTCATCCAAAGGGCCTAGGTAGTCCTGCTGTCCCCTACTGTCTACTAGCTCCCGAGCTAGGCTAACCGCTAAGCTACCTGTGCTTCCTGTCGCTAGCCTGGTAGCTGGGGGCTTTAGCCGTGACGCTGGCGTGGGTGGCTGCTCAGGGATAGGCAGCTGGTCTCTTTTGGGTCTGGGAAGAGGAAGGTGAAGGCAGGGCGCAGGCATGGGTCGCATCCGTTTCTCTGGTTTCATTTAGCCATTCTCTCTGGTTTTGAGCTGGCCGCGCTTGCACTGTCCGCACCGGCCACGCTCTCTTGCTCCGTGCGGACCGCGCTCTCTTGCTCTTCGCTGGCCGTGCTTTTTCTGAGTGGGAACGTTGGTGTGTCGCGGGGGCTGGCTGTTTCCCGACGATCACTCCACCACTCCCCAGCCTCGACGCCGCGGGCTGGGAGTGAAGCTCGCTGTACCCATGGAGGGCAAGCCTCTAGAGGCGAGTCGGGAATGAACTGGAGGGGTGAAGCACCGAAGGAAGCCTCAGACTTCCTGGGCAGCTGGGGACCAGTTGGTCGACGGACACAACGTGAACCCCCACGTCTCCATCGTCGTTGCGGCCCATCTGCGGTCCACAATGTGCTCCGGATCTAGGATTGGGGATCCGTCAATCCACCCGTCCCACCAGCAACCCAGGTCCTCGTCACTGTCCTCCGACTCTCCACCATTCAGCAACTCACGGGTCGTCCACCGACTTCGCCTTGGCGACTCCTCCTTGAATTGAATCCAGCTCACCTCACTCCAGAGTTCACTTCGCTGCGCGGCTGCAGTCTCGACCCAGAGGATGCGTTCCCTCGAGGAGAAGCAGCCCCCAGTGGGCTCGTAGCCCTCTGTGCCTCTTTTGGTTGGGTCAGTCCATCTGTCACATCTTGCGGCTTTACCCCAGGAAGAGAAGGCAAAACTGCAGGCTTCCATTCTCTTTGTCTTTCTCTTTATTGAACAAAACTCAAACCTGGCTCAAGGGCCAATACATGTATAAAACTGAAAGGCAAGGTTAATGGTATGGGTAACGGACACTGCAACGGCGGACCAACAACTAAGGTCCACCTAAACTGAACTTAAATACTAAACATTAAACACATTCAACCAATTACAAAGCACAATCACTTAATCCTGAGTACCCCAGCAGCTGGAACCTATCCTATGGCTATTACCCACCTGGTGTACTCAGGATGTCAAAATAAGAGTCTCACCCAACATAAACCAAACCTAAACCCCATCCCCCTCCTGTGGCCGCTGACTAGATGTCACATGAACATGTTGGGGTAGGCCAGACATTTTCTATGGAATGATACAAAATTAAAAATTTGCTGCAGTTTTTTATGTTTAAATATCTGAAATAAAATTACTGATGGTATTTCAGAAT
Source organism: Brachypetersius gabonensis (assembly GCA_037577145.1). Taxonomy (NCBI): domain Eukaryota; kingdom Metazoa; phylum Chordata; class Actinopteri; order Characiformes; family Alestidae; genus Brachypetersius; species Brachypetersius gabonensis. The sequence continues at coordinate 57,797 of JBBJLR010000011.1, forward strand.
AATTCATTCTTTTTATGAAAAAGTAAGGAGGTGCCACTGGCTATTGGGATTCAAACCTACAACCGTCAGATTGCAGGGGCAACTCCCTAACCCTAGACCACCAGCTTCCCCAAAATTAGTTATTATTAAACATGAACATGTTTATTTTTGCTTTATTTACTCTTTCTGTATGATAAATGTAACTGTTCTATTTATTCTTTCTATTAAGTTCATACAAAATGAACCGTTTTATATGTTCATAATCCTTTAATATCATGACACATATTTAATATTAGATTAAATTATGAATTCAAACTTACATTGCAACGGAATTGCACTGTAAATCGCACTTAAACTGCCTGGGAGATTCTAAAAACCCATGTGTTCAGCTTTGGTGTTAGAAAGTTATTTTGTAACTCAGTATGGCCCTTAAGCTTCAACTGTACAGTGCGGCCAAATACCTGACATTTCCAAATAACACTCCTCATTCACTATCAAACACATGCTGCATGCATTAACACACACGGAGGCACTGATATGTTTTCATATTAGCACTACGTCTCACTGAAGAAGCTCATCTTGGGAAAATTTTCATGTTTATTTAAGCCATGAAACATGAGAATATGTTTAATAACATTCAAGTAGGTCAGGAATCAACCACAGAGTGCATCTAATCAAACTGAATATTCAATGGAAGAATCCCTCCTTCTTCTTCTTCTTCTTCTTCTTCTTCTTCTCTGCTTCTTCTTTCCCTCACTCTTTCATTCTTTCTTTCTCTAGTGAATGAGGCTTAAAACTAAACATGTTCTTGCTGTGTCAGGTTCTCTGTCATGCTCATTTAGATGCTGTGCAGAAATGCATGAAGTAGAAAGTGTTATACTGAATTATACTTCCTTTCTGTCTTGATGGGACCACTAGGTAGATACTGAAGGTATGGTATGCTAGGAAGATACACGAATTTATTCATAGAAAATTACAGCCAGCATTCAATTATACTGCAGAAAAACATTTTATTTCTTTCATGTCTGAGTCATGCACTAGAAGAAGGACCATACACATTGGTTTGGTTTGGTTTAATTAATACAAGGACAAGCTTCTTTGTGTGCCTCGATTCTTAAAAACGACCACAGCAACTCCATTTCCACATTTCCACTGTTTATAGTGTGTGATTGATATAACCTGGGTGTGTTTCTATGGTTTGTTTTATTAAATGGCAAAAATATGACCTTATTGATACAGTCATTGATACCGTTCACAAGGTTAAATCAGCCAGAATCTCTAAACAAATCTCAAAAAATCTGTGAGATAGTGATAAATCCATTCAATTCCCTGGCTTAAACAAATATCACACAAAGAAAATGAAAATGAAAATGAATTCAACATGTTTTAACCTGACATTTTTACCAAACTAACTTTTTGGATTCGGCCATCGCTGCCTATCTGTCCCGTTTCTTCAAGGCCAGCTGTGCACAATGTCCTGTAGGCCTGGCTTTCTTCTTAATCAGAATCACCTGAGCATTGTTGGATGCCCATCACAAGCTGGAGCTTCCTGTGGAGAAGAGCGAGGCTTGGCTCTATAAATAACAGCACACATTCATGGCCTGCAGATGACAGGAAGGCCTGGCGAGTGGAATGTCCTATTCTCCAGAAAGGAAATTAATATCTTGTGATTTTTTACAAAGCGTTCACAACTGGTTTGTTTGAAGGCTGAAGGGGGGGCGGGTGTCGGAGCGGGAGGAAGGGGGCTGGCTTTCAGGCTTCAGAGGTGAGGCAAGAGGGGTTGGCAAAGGTAGCCGAGTCTGGAAAGAAAGGCTTTAATGAAACCTACTTCCTGCTTTCTGACTTTATCATTAAGCCGTGGGCTGCATTGTGTTGTCGTTTGAAGTGGGTGCTGGATGGCGATGAAGCAACCCCACCACATGGTTTCCAACATTTCTATGTCAGTGGCGCGACTGGGGTATCTTTTTTTTTTTGGTCACATCTCTGGAGATGATCTGTTCTCACTGCCACAGGAATGAAGAGGCTTGCATGGAGATCTAACTCGTTAGTAGATAAAATATTGCTGTTGTGTGATTTAAGGCCTGCAACAAAACAGCATTTCACTTTAAACTGATGCTTTAAGGCTCTTTACTTTTAGCATTTTTGAGGTGCATTAAATCATTCTTGCTCTGTTGGAAATCTGTAACCTTGGAGCAAGGTCTCATCACATTAACTTTTATTGGATGTCAGTGGTTTCCTGGCCAGGGTGGTGGGAGTCCTTTCTGTTTGCAGTTTGCATGTTCTCCCTGTATTCTGTTTCTGTTGTGAAGATTTTTTTCATGACAAAGTCAAAGTGTGGTATTGCTTCTTTATTTCCAGATATGAAGATAATTGCTTCACAATTCGAAGTCTCTCTGTGTCACCTCGGGAGGGAATGAATTGTACCAAGAAAGGCAGCATATTTCCATTCTAAAACGAGTCACTAGTAAATGTGAAATTTATCGGGGGGATATTGCAATGGGTAGAACACCCAAGTCCCCTCTCTGTGGCCATTTATAAAAATTAGGTAAAGAAAAACAAATGAGTTCAAACAAAAAGTTGTTCGGCAAAAAAACACGATCCATTTCCATGATAATAAAATGCTGAAGGGAACCATGTGGTCAATGAAAAGATGTCCACTTCTCGCCAGTTTTCTTTTTTTTATTGGGCTGCTTTGGCTTTCGAAATGCTCTGCGTTTGGCTGTAAAACTCCGATGGCACGTGAACACTATAATCGATGCAATTTTCGAAACATCTTCAACTTCCGACACACAGAAAGAGATCCAGCTGGGATTCATGTCCAAGCGCAGAACTAGACCTGACTTTAGCGTCCAAAACTGTTAATGATGCAAATCAAAGAGGCTTGAAAGATCCATTTCAAACATTCTCTCTCTTTCTCTCTTGAGGTCTGTGCTTTACATTCGAAGGAAGATTTGCTTGATCTTCCTAAAAACAGAAAACAAACTAAAAAAAGTTTAATGACGGCAAAAAAGTTATTTTTTCTCATCTTAATTTTAGTATTTGAATGATAATATAAATGGCTCAAAAACAGATCTATAAAAGGTTTTTTCTCTCATTCTTCCTATAATTGTACTTTGCAAGGAAATGTCAGGGAGTGGATGGATGAATGAATGAATGAATGAATGAATGAATGAATGAATGAATGAACTGGGTTAAATAGGATGAGTTACATGAACAAGTGATTTCAGAAATGTCCAACAGCTGAATTGTGATTTTTTTGATGATAGAGGTGCTTATAGGAATGAAAATGGGTTTTAAAAAAGAATTGAAAAATCCAGACCCCCCCCCACACACACACACACACATGCTTATCAACAACTCAGTTAATCAGTTTAATCAGGTTTAATACATTGGCAGATAATCTATAGGAGGTTAGAATGTATTATCTTAAAATGGGAATCTTTTATCAACTGTTTGTTACTGACAGAGTCATCCATGACTGTTTTTCGATACCACAGTCAGTCGCGCTGTGGCCCTACAGGAAGAATGTCTTGGGTTCAATTCCCAGCTGGCATGGCTGAGGGTCCCATTCAGAGTTCAGATGTTCTTTCTGTTGTTTGCGTCATTTTTTTATTGTGATTGCTTGTTAAAGGTTTAATTACTTAAATGGAGTAATTGAAATAAACATGTTTGGGTTTCTGTTGGTGAGGACTGATCTGAGAACAGCATTCCTCAAAGGTCCTTACAACAAACCTGTTTTTGTAATTACGATTTTAACCCTCAGTAGAATCGGTAAAATGCGATTCCTAAAAATGAAAATGTAGAAGTCTAGAACCGGTGTTTGTTCTCCTCCCCGCTCACTCTTTCTCTCGGCGGAGTGTGCGTTCGATAGTGGAAAGAGCTATGAACCTGTTTGAATGCAGAAGAGTGAGCTTCTCCAGGCTTCGGCTGCTAAGCCCACTGTTTGACTGCAGTAGCTTAGAAATGAAACAGCACCACTTAAAATCAAATCCATCATGGCACTGTTTAAACCAGCACCCTGTTAACTTACTTCGGTTAAAGGGTCCGGTGAAATATTAATAGCACTTATCTGGAAGCAGCGTTAAGTGTTATTAACTTCAGGAAGGTATTCCTGAGTCTCACTAAAGGGGCGCTAAACTACCGCAATCGCTTATGCCTCTGTGCAACAAAGCAGTGGAGATCTGGCATCATTAAACTTGACTTGTCACTGACTGGAACGCAGTAATGTTAACATTTCATGAACACTGCTGCATGGCTGAATCCCTCCCTACCTCTGTCTTGTAAGGTTCCGGACCATAATAGTACAACCTTAATGGACACCTAGAGAATTTCACTCTCTTTATAAAGCTTCGCCTGACCAACTTCACCTTGGCTGGCTGGGTCTGGCGAGTGTGTGTATGTGTGCAATGTGTGTTTTTGTACAATTTCAGGATAAAAATGTCCCATCAGAGAAACAGAGCTAGGCTACTCAAAGTTCAGCTACCGCTTAAAATGGGTTCTTCATGGATTATATACAGTCTCACAAAAAACTCAACATCTTCAAGGTTTTGTAGTAAACGCAATGGTTATATACAAATCCATGACAAATTAAGAAACCATCTGAGTACATCAATAATTCCTTGCTTTGTTTAATGGTGAACAAAGCAAGAGAGAACACAAATGTTGTTATGAGTCTAACGCTTTTAATACCACACTTTTGCTACTTCGGATGCGGAGATCTCGGAAACATCTCATTGCATAATGCTTAGTTAATCCTATGTAGATCTATATAAAAGACATGGGAAACATGTATGACCCCCTGCCCAGACAAGGTATAAAAACAGAAATGTGCGTGTGTGACGCCGACTGAGAGTTCTTCTGACACATCTCCTGCTCTGTGCGGTTAATTCATCCCCCGGGCTCCTGTCGTGCCTTTGACTGACACCCCAGCCCGGCGAGGTGACTCCTCGTCTCCGCAGGCAACGGCAAGGCCGGCCGTCTGCGTCTCCGGTTCTCCTGCGCTTGGGCAGCGGAGGCTTTGGCTCCCGTTCTCAGGAGCCGCCGATGACAGATTGATGACTAGCGCTCACCAGGTGTTCCCCTAGGTTTCTGAGGTGCGCCTCACACCTACCTGTTTTTTCTCTCCCTCGCCCCCGCCTGCCTGTCACGAGAGACAGATTTAATTAACGTAATGATCAAAGCCGGGAAGAGCGAGTGTGGCCCCGAGGTACGAACCCCAGTGAGCCGCCGCGCGCTCTGCTAATTATTTAGCATTAAGGTAGACAGACTAGCGCGTAGATGACTACTTCAAAAAGATTTGATTGGGTTTACTTACAACAGCTTTAGCGCCTGGAGAGGAACGTTGGGTGACATCAAAACATCAGAGCAGATAAGGAAGTGTGTGTGTTGAGTGGTGCCACAGGTAACTCAGCATCCTTTCTGACAGGGGCTGTTTACAACCACACACACACACACACACACACATACACGGATATGACTGATGGCATTTGTGAGTAATTTGTGGCAACTTTTACCTCAGCGTGAGTAAAATATGGGGCAGCGGAACACAGCGGCACATGCTTCTAAGTAAACACCTGCTCTTCTCTAGGCAGCTGCCTCGGCACCCTAACGACAAAAATATTTTTGTTTTTGAGGCGATAAAATGGGTCCCTTCTTGAGATGATGCAATTTTTCAGAGATGTTTGATATCTATAATTGGGCGGTTAACACTCTAGGTTGGAGAATATGTGTGTGTTCCACTTGTCTTAGTGAAAAGTTCACAAATTAATCCGCCTATGGTCACAAAAGTTCCCTCGTCACACCCGTTGTGCTCGCTCACCCAGGACATCTTTTGAGTACAAGGTATGTTTTTACATTTTAGGGTTTCTTTAATGCTAGCTAGCTAGTCATTAGCTATAGTTTACTTTCAAAGCATATATCAAAATATAACTTACTGCCAAGAAATGTATCTTTAAGCTTTGGCCAAACTTTACTTTTACGGTCAATTATATACTATCTTAAGAAACTATTAATTAACCATGTAAAGAAACCATGGACCATGAAGAGTCTAAGGTTATCCATCGCATTCAGCCAGGACAAGTTTCACATGTGGGGAGTTGCTTTTACAATTTGGGATTTCTTTCATGCTAACTAGTTGGTCATTTGATATGTTTTGGCTTTCAGCAACTTTTTTTAATGGAGAAACAGTATTAGGTTTAGAATAGGGAAAAGGTTGAAACTGGGTTTAGGGTTAGATTGAATATCTTTTATCTAAACTGAGGTTTCATTTGCATTTAATCTTTGGTTGAACTTAACTAAAAGACAAGATATTAACTCTGGGTAACACATTTTTATGAAACGTCTGTTTCTTTGCAATAGTTGATGTTTCTTAGTCAAGTTTTGCTGATTCAGTAAATCACATAATTTTTTTCCTACCTGGTTCCAGAGATTAACTAAATTAACTCTGTTATCTACATGTACAACAAACAAACAACACATTAATATACAAAAAGTTATAAATATAACAAAAGACCGTCAGCAGAGCTGCCGAGTTTAGATTTTTCTAATAATGACGTTTCTAACTAAACCCTTGAAGCTACATGAAAAATGTTATCACTGAAATCAGCGCCGAGATTGTAGAAGAAACACTACAGAATGGAATTAAGCTAATTTTTGTTGCCTGGTGTAATCTATAATTTGGACCATCCAAATAAAGTGTTAGCCATGCTTTCTTTAATGTAATTAAACTGCTTTAATAAATCGCAAATGCATCCCTGATGGATGGATGCAGGTCGAGAAGGTCATTAATTGTGTGGTCCATTTTTGTGGGAGCACCTTCTTCTAACCTAGAAGTTCAAATAGTGTCAGCCACTCCATGTGTGAATCAACCCTGTTCTCCATTATGGTGAATAATGAGACTGAGACGGACTGAGTTTGATTTTGTCTTACATAATTACTAACGCTTCTCCTACAGGAGCAATCTAGTGGAGAGTTGAGGTGCTTGTCTTGATGGAGGCTGGTCAAAGGTCAGTTTAGAAGAGGGAGTAGGCTTGCATGAATGCTTACAATTTGTCAAAGAGACCCTTGCTATCTGCTTTTTATGACCTATGTCCTGTTTTCTTCTATCCTCCTCAGCCATAGAGTCCAAACACAATCTTAAAATTTACCTTTGGAGGATTCGCTTCTTATTTCTAGTGCATTATTTCTGCCAGTCACTGTAATTGCTACCAAATAAGCACAACAAATTTTTATTACAATCATAATTCATTTTTATCAGATGGACCGAAGTCTGTGATTTTTTGGTTCATTTTCAAATAAAAAAGAGCTTAAATGAATGTTATTTGCCTTGTTATTTGCCTATTGCTTGCTTCATACTCACAGAAACTTTCCTAGCTCTGAAGTTTGCCATTTTCTGGCAAATCAGGTGCAATTGGGATGCTGGTAGAGCATTAGTATGTATGATGGAAAGCCCCCCTGAAATAGAGCGCACAGTCGCAAAAACACTCCCATTCTCTGCACACTCTGCCAAAAGCCAATTCCGGCGAGCTTGCTCTGTTGTACGATAGCGCTTTCCACAACGATAGCCTGGGGGGGGGGGGGGGGCTCGGGCCACCAGGGTCACCGAGGCATGAGTCTGTCCAAACTCAACTGGCAACTGACACACTCTTCTGGGGGGTGAGAAAGCAAATCAAAGTTTCATCCAACTGTTTGGGAGTAAAATCGCTGCGGCGCAGGATTCCGCTCGCTGTTGTTTGCCGTCTCCATTGTTTGCGGCGGTTTCGGTTGAGCAATGACATTAGCTACTCACAAAAAAAGGAAAAAGCAGGCAAAAAGGCAGCCTGTTAGCAGGTGACGGCGAATAATCTGTAGACCTCATGCCTTTGCCAAACAAAAATATGCAAACACTTTGCGGACAAACAGTCGGTTCCACTTTCACGCAGAAGCGGCTCGGAATTCGGACGGACGGCAAACAAGGGCACTGAAAAAGCAGCAAACACGACCCGCCCTTCGCCAACCCCAACTTTTTTGGTTGACCTTGTTCCGCCGCCGCAGCGCCCACGTGTTCACACTCCGCCCCGCTATCGACTGTTTGGATGCGTTTTTCAACAATTACATATTTATGCGCAGCTCATCATGGCTAATCAGTGGCAGTTAATATAAACAACAATGGCTGAAATTAAATCGCCCACAGCCTCTCACTCTCTGTCATAGTTATGCATGTCAACATTCCTCTATGCCGCAATCAAGAACTGTTAGGACGGCACATTAAGGGAGATTAAACGAGATTGGGATGCCAAAACCATCAGACAGACCCAGCTTGATTTCATATTAAATAATTACTAATGCTTCTCCAACGGGAGCGGTCTAGTAGAGAGCTGTCCCCAGGGGGACGGGTCAAAGGTCAACAAAGAGAGGCCACGCAGGTCTCTCAGAGATACTCTCAATTTTTTTCCTTCCTTTAATCAGCCCAGCCAGAAACATCTCATAATGCACCATAGTTTACCATTCTAGTGAAAAGTTCAGAAATGAATCAGCCTATGGTCCCATACGTTTCTTTCTCGGTCAGTCAGGACACGTTTCATCCAAGGGGTGTCACTTTTACAATTTGGGCTTTCTTTCAGGTTACTTACCTAGTTATTACATACAGATGGCTTCACAATGTATCAGAATACCTGCCATTTCTACTGAATAACATTGATAAGTTCACGAATATCCTCTTCACATTTTGATTGTTTGATATTACCCTTTAAATGATCTACAGATGCTTTAACTGTTATTTAAAGTAGAAACTGTGTTAAGTTTAGGAGTAGGAATAGACTGGAGTTTTGGGTTAAAGCTGAAACTGGGCTTCAAAGCCCACAGTCTCTCAGAGATACCCTTGATGTCCTTGATTTTTCCTCACCTCTTTCTTTCTTGAGTCTCCTCAGCCAGACACATCTCATAATGTACCTCAGAGAACAAATGGAGGCCTTTAGACACTCTTCTCCTATCCAGTGTTTTCCTCCTACCTTGGATTTATCGTCCCAAAAATGTTTTGATCTCTTTATGATGTGCCAATGCTCCAGTTAACACAAGAAAACAAGATTAATTGCGTCTCTACTTAGTGTTTAACCAATTTTTCACTACATTCCTCATTTTTCTTGACGACTGAATGTGCGCATTGTATTCCCCTTTTCGAGCCCCGGCAAGTTTTCTAAAAACAAAGGAGTCCGATGAAGGAGTTTATTATGGTATTATTTCTGCACTTGGAACCCACAGACCCAGGCTTCATAATGTATAAATATAACCAACCAGAAGCTGCGTAGCAATATGGCTTTATGAATGAGTTATTTACTACTTATGACTGTGGAAAAAGAGGCATGTCGGCCCGTTCCAGGCCCCCGGCATGGCCTGTGTCGCTGTGAGCAAGGCAGAAAGGAACTGGCCACAAAAAACGCCAGTGACACACACAAGGCTTTCTTTGAGTCATGTGAGAGGTGAAGGGGGGGATTTTGATAGGCCCCATCTCAAAGGCAGAGACAGGCAGACAAAAGGAGCAGTGTCTGCTGCCCTGCTACCTCCAGGCCCTGGCAGAGAGGCTCTGCGCTGCACTCCTGAGACCTGAACGTCCCGAGCCATTGTCTCCTCCGGAGCTCCCGCAGGGCGATGGAACGCTCCGAGCCTGAGGAGACCTGCCTGCCCGCAGCTGCTGCCCACCTGTGGAGCAAGTCAAATTAGGGAAGGAGCCCTGCTGACCGAGACTTCAGTGTGTGGGTGTGTTGGAGTCTGGGTAGCAAAACAAGTGTGTGTATGTGTGTGTGTGTGCGCGCGCATGTGTGTGTGTGTAATTATATACAGTAAATGCTATATAAGACATAATAACACAATGTACACCACCTTATGAGGACTTTGTTTCTCAATGTCCTCATAATTCAGACTACTTTTATTGTTATATAAATGTTATTAAACCTTTTCATTTGAGGTATGTTTGTACTGCGGTGGAGAGCGAAACGAGTTCACATTGTTTCGAGAACAAAACTAAGATAATAGGAATAAGCTCAACCTACTAGTGCTGTAAAGAAAGTTTTTTTGATGAAACACACAGGTCAACAATTTTTTTCTTTTGTAATCGTCAGAAACTACAACACACTTTTCTAAACCAGGTTTTCATGCTGGTTTCAGATCAGCTGTCAGTCACATTAACTTTTTGATTTATTTATTAGATTTGCAATAGACTTACAAACAGACTTTTTATTAAAGCGAACTGTTTCAATATTTTCAGAGTGAAGTCAGACAGGCCACACTGTGGCATAGATATAATGATCAGAGTCAGTCAGC
>JBBJLR010000013.1:0-36323 GCA_037577145.1 Brachypetersius gabonensis
TCTCTCTCTCTCTCTCTCTCTCTCTCTCTCTCTCTCTCTCTCTCTCTCTCTCTCTCTCTCTCTCTCTTTCCCTCTGTTTCTCTCTCTTAGTCTGATAGTGGGGGCATGAAGACTTTGCAGAGACGCTGGACGACATTTCTGAAGGCTCAGTTAGTGTGTGAGGACAAAGCAAGTGGTCAGCGCTTCAATGTTCTGACCGATGTGTTCACCATACAGCACCGGCCAGGAGACCCCAGCAGCACACACTTCTATGGCATTTTCACCTCGCAGTGGTGAGTGAGAATCAACTGAGCCTATCCCAGTTGACCATACTCTTCTGAATTTCTTCTCTTCTCTTGTCCTCTCTGCTCTGCTCTGCTCTTCCCTTCTCTCTTTTTTTCCTCTTTTTTTCCCTCTTTTTTTCACCTGGTATAATTTTGTTTTTTTTGTGCTCAGGGAGAGGGAGGATATGTCTGCAGTGTGTGTGTATAGTCTAGAGGAGATCTCTAAGGTGATGGATGGTCCATTTAAAGAGCTGAAGAAGAGCTGTGAGACCTGGATGAACCCAGAGCCAGTACCCTCTCCCAGACCAGGCCAGGTACATACATGCAGTCAAGCTGTACTGTAACAATACTTCAGTACATTATACTGGTTCGGAGACAGTGCTCGAAACCAGACATCAGGCCAGATACAATACTCTACTATTACAGTAGCATAGCGTACTGTACTGAGCTGAATGGCAATCCCGGTAGGGCACACAAATACCATTTTGGACCATTCACAGTGAAAGGTTCACACAAGTGCAGCTGCCGTTTTCCACCTACAAAAATGGAGGTTTGATTATAGTTCCAAACATTCGTTCATTATTTACACTATATTAGTGTAAGTGATGGTATCCTGCACTAAAATATAACAGTGGATTTAGATTTTCTTATATATCTTATTTCAAAACTCTTTTACTCTTTATTCACAGTGTCTGAACAACGATTTGAGAGCACAAGGGTTTGAGTCATCCCTGAAGCTGCCTGATAAAGTGCTAACGTTTATGCGAGACCACCCTCTTATGGAGAACAGTGTAGTTTCAGTGCCCCTAATGATCAGGAGTGGAGTTACATATACCAAACTTGCTGTCACTCTGACAACTGTCTCCAATGGCAAGAACAAACAAAATGCTACTGTACTGCACCTTGGAACAGGTGAGGCCCCTTAAAAGCTCAGAATGGTCAATTACACTATTCCTTCGGCTATGACACCACTTATATGCATGCGTGTGCGTGTGTGTGTGTGTGTGTAGATCGTGGGGAGCTTCACAGAGTTGCAGTAGTGGGTCAGAATGCAACTCTTCTGAAAGAAGAAAAACTTTTTTCAGCTACAGAACCTGTCAACAATATCTTGCTATACAAGGTAAAAACACACACTCAAACACACCAGGCTGTGAAACCACATGCTAATTATAAACCACTTTGTCCATAGATAACTCCATGCTTTGCTTTTAAGTATACCCAAATATATACACTCAGATGCACTATGTACAAGCTTCTCCTGTTTCCTGCTGTCCCAGGATGTGGCTCTGGTAGGCTCCTCTCACTCTCTGAAGAGGACACCTGCCGTTGGCTGTTCCATATACGAGCCCTGTAAAGAGTGTGCGCGTGCACGTATACTCGGTTGTGTGTGGAGACAAAAAGAGGGTTCCTGCGACCAGGCTGTCACAGAGTGAGTCACTCTGACAGACACCTGCATATCACAACCACTCTAATATTATTCTGTGTTCATTATAAAATAATCATCATTACATCTGCGTTCCAGACCTGGTGATGGAGCAGAACCTGAGGACGCAAACAGCCAGTGTGGAAGTGGTGAAGGTACCTTTATTACTGTTTCTGTTTACTTCTTTAATTCTTGTCATTTAGGATTTGTTTGTTTTTACTAGGGTACAGATATCAAAAGCCAAGCCAATATTTGAATTTGAAGTGCTGATTGGACACAGACATGCAGAAAATACTGTTATAACTTTGCATGTTAAACACATCAAAAGCTACCCTGTGAAGACAGCCTAGAAAGACTACTTTTTATTTACGCATTTACTTACTGCGATTGTCATGATAAGGGAGATCACCAAACTGTGCTGGACACTGACCCTCCTGGACCAAAGTTGGATGCCACTGACTTAAACATTGTTAAAGTCGCAAAACATGCCATTCATCTCTCTGTGAATGTGACCCATATACACGAAGCAGGCAAAAACAGCCCATTTTGAATTTATTACATATTACATTAGAAATGAACACATTCACATTTGACTGCCCATTCAGCCTTTTCACCTCCCCTATCAACACTGAATTGACTACAACTACAGCTATTCTTGAAAATTATTGCAACTTTCTAAAGGATCCAGATATCCAAAAAAGCAGCTGAACCATAAGGATGTTAGTTCTAACTTAACAGCTTGTTTATGCTTTTTAGTCATGGACTGTGTCAAACATGGTATGTCTCATTTCACTTGTGATAGGGTCAGCCAAATAGAACGGAAGACATTTTTTCTTAAAGGGACAGCAGCAACAACAGCAATAAAACAGACTGTTTATTTCTTGAGAATAAGATCAAAAATGGTTTTGTATAAGTATGTTACTCTAAGGTTAAAAGTAGGCAGGGTGATTAAATATATATAACTCCAGGCTTTGGGCCCTTTAATGAAGTGTCTATGTTTTTTGTTCTTCTCCCTCGGTGCAGAACGCTGCTCTCCTACAATCACTGAGCTGCATGTGGAGAGCGGGCTGCGTGTGCTGCTGTCCTGTGTGCAGGTGTCCCCTCGACCCTGCCACTGGCAACACCCCCCTGAAAGCTACACCCGCCGCCACCACGCCGACTTGGAAGTGCAGGTCACTGACAAGAGCTCGGGCGCCTATGTGTGCGTGTGTGAGGAAGCTGGTCGGGATCAGCCACCCTGCCGTAGGGCTGAATACCACTTGACCCTGAAGCAGTCCAGCAATGCCAAAAGTGCTGCCCACTCTGGAAACCGTCGCTTTGTGGCTGAATACCTGTTCATCTTCTTACTTGGCTTCTGTTTGGCCTTTTTGCTGATTGCTGCAATTTGGTGGAATCGTGGAAAGCGAGGGATAGGCGGCCATTCTTCGTCTACCTCCGAAAAGGGGCGGGACCTGTTGCCCTCCTCGGATACGCCCCAGTCTCCGAGCAGTGCCAGTCTGCTCTCGGAGGCCGTTCCGTTCACAGAGAAAAGGAATGGGACACTTAATGGACACGGAGGACATATCACTGGGCTCAACTGCACCCATGTCTACGCTAACTCCAGTGGACTTAAACTACAGGAGTCAACAGAAGAGGTGGACGGCCGAGAGAGGGCGGGGCCGGAAGGAGAGGAGGAAGGACTTAGCGAGATGGGCGAAGGACTCTCAGGTTTGGAGGAAGAACTGGCTAAGTTGCAAATCTTAAGAGGAGCACCACTGGCTCAGTGTGAAGAGAGCTCAATCTGAGGACATGTTATGAATTGTTGCCACATGCTGGGACTGCACGCACAAACACATACATCACTCCCTATATGTGTACTAGTGTGTAAAAAGGTTGGACGAGCAAACAGATGCTGTACATACGTCACAAATGCAAATGTTTGAGAAAATACACACACACACACATATTATGTATCTGTTTGTTCTCTGGGAGTCCCTTTCTTAAGCTCGTTAGCTTGTGATCCTCTCTTTTTCTGGATGTATGTAGCACTGTGTGTTTATGAGTGTGTGATATTTTACAGTGTGTCTGACACAGCTGCAAAAGTGAGCTTTTGGTCATTTCCAGCCCACACCACTGTGTTTAACCATCTCAAACACACACACAGTCATACACACAAACACCATATACTTATTGTGGCATATGTGCATGTTTTAGTCTGTTTCTCAGCTCTTCCCAGACCAGACAAAAGTCATCTTAATTCAGATCTGAATGCTTAGAACCTGAAACTGGACCAAACCATATTTGACTACTGAACACCAAAAGAACTGTCTAGGTCTGACCAGATTGTCTCTAATACTGTTGCTCTAAAATGAAGGAGTATTAGACAATGAAGGTGCTGAGATCATAGCTGGGACACACAGTTTCCCACCATAAGAGACACAGGTTGCACTATAGACGTCTTACTTCATAGATGTACATCAGTGACATGAAGGACTATCAGAAGACCCTGTTAAAGGAAGTGCCTCTGCCCACTGCAAACATGAAAAGAGAAGAGAGACAAAGAAGAGTTCTCTGGTTTGATTGTCCATAAAGGTGCCACGAAGACAACAAGGACCTATGGCCAAAGAATGACAGGCAGTTGATTTGTCAGCCTCCTTCTGACGAACGTATAACATATATGTCGAGAACATATAATGCTGTTCTGGTGACTAATCCTGATTCAGTGAAGTTTTTTACATATCTTTATTTAACATAACTTAAATGGAACAGAGGGTGGAATCACTTTCTAAAGTCAGCAACCTCTGCCATATGATTGGGGTCCTCCACTGGCAGTTTCCACATTAATCAATGTGTGGATGCAAATACTCAACATGGATCACAGTGCAACAGCACAGAGACACTATGGAAAAAATAGTGATGCTCAAAGCAAAAAAAAAAAAAAAGTCTGCAGTAAATGATTCTTCGTGCTTTTCTTATGGAAAGAGAATGCCTTTGTCTAAGGTGCAACCATAACCACCAAAGTCAGTGGAGGAGGATATTCAGAAGCGAAGTTCTTCTGTCCAAAAACAGTGAAGCTGAAGGTAATGAGTGGTTACGGCTACACTCTCAGTCAGCATGACGTTGCGTAGCCATAAAGATGTCTGTTTCAAATGTTTGTATATGTGTATGTTTTTCGTTGTAATGTCCTGTTTGTTGTTCATTTTCTGATCGACCTTTTACAGAACTATACCGATCTCAATACGCGGCTGTAAATGCATGTCACTGCCATTTTTCTTCTGAAAGGCGTCTGTCATTCCTCAGTTTGTGGTTTTCTTGTTTTTTAACAAGGTTGTGTTGTGTAAAGGGAAAGTAACACTCAGGTTGAGCTGCACAGCAATTTCGTCCAAAAGATCTCGTCTGCTGTCAGCACTGAGTAGCATTATAAGCACAGGTACAATTTTCTCATCAAATCTACAGTTTCCATACTGCCCTTTTGTTCTTTTTAAAAAATACTGTTATAGATGAGCCTATTACTCCTGAGTGTTACGTTCCCTTTTCCTTTTGTTTTGAATAAATAAATATATTGAAAATTGATGTACAGATGTTATATTCTAAGGTTTTATTTTTATAATTTATATAATAAAGACTATTGTAAATTTGTTTTCAACTTTTATTGAAGTTGTTTGTGTGAGGATGACCGTATGAATGCATCGTGATGTTTTTTTAATAAAATAATCCTACCTCCAGTCCCCTATGCTTCCTAATATCTGATTCTGTAAAGAATGTTCTGTATGGAGTCATGAATATTATTATTCTAATAATGAAATGAAGTAATGTATGTAGTTCCCCTAAAACGTCTTTCTCCTCATGGAACACTCAAATTCTCTACAAAGAACTCTTGGCAGCTGCCCAAACACTAAAGAGGGGACAGTGGTGTTTCTGAACTTTTAGGGGCCTCGTCAAACAACCTCCCCTTGTCTTATACAAGCTTATTAAAGTGAAATACATTCACACATATTCCCAACTGTCCATCCTGGGTGTGATCTGATTTCATGACTTAAGTATACAGTAAAAAAAATATATACTAGAAACAACTATTCTACTTTTGTTCAAATTAAATCAATGGTAGCAACATATGAGGAGTTGAATGAGGTCTGTTCCATGCGTTGACCAATAAAAGCCTGATAAGAGGAGCTAGACTTGGATTCACTTCCTGCACAAAGGCATCAGCAGGGTGATCTGGTGGTCAGATCAGATTTCAGGAGTCAGAGCACAGTACATCAAGTCAGACTGAGAGATTCAAATAGCGGATTCTAACTGGATTCTAATACATCAGCTAAACAATTAGATAGCATGATTCGAATGCCTTATTTCTGTCGTGATTCAGATGACCAAAATACAGTTTCATCATGATATCTGGAAGGAAATCGCCCAACAAAGCACAGGATTCAACTGCCTGATCCAGCTGCAGGATTCAACTGGCCATTAGTGCAGCAGGTCAGTCTTTGCTTAATAGCTGATGTGATGAACCTGGTTTGATGGGGCAGAACATTAATGCTCTGACAACTCAGAAATGGAAAGCTGGAACTCAAAATCACAGTTACATCATTTTCAAGCAAGTGAGAAACATGAAAGCCAACTGAGAAACATGAAGCCATTCATGAAAGTGAGTACAAGCTAACTGATATGAGTAATAACTGAAAACAGGAAAAACAGAGTCAGACCCTATTGTCTATATATTGATTGATCTAAAGCAAGTCTCATGTGAAGTTGAGAGAAGTTGCTTTATTAATGTTGACCCTATGGGCAGCCATTTTGATTTGACATTGTGTGGTGAACTCAAAGTTGAGACTACTGATCTGAAAGAAATGAGGTTTAACACTTCTGACACCCTGAAAGGACACCTCACTATCTTAACCACTGAATGGAAAGATACATCGGTGGCACAACTGCCATTAGAGGTATATTCATAAAGGATTCATTTAAAAAAACATCCAGGGTTGGGGATGAACTGACTATGTGGTGACACATATATACTAAATCACTGTGGGACACAGTATAAACTTGCTAATGCTTTTGCAGGTCTTAGGGTGCCATTTGGGACTGGGATTTGACTTCTTGACTTCTGCCGAATCAATGTGGGTATTTGCTGCCCTCATTAGGCTAACTGGTGGTATTGCAGGAACCTCAGACGTTAAAGTGGCTTTAATATCATTTACCTGTCTAACTTGGATGATGGTAAGGCAGTATACACTAAGAAGCCAGTATCTCCACAGACTATCTATTTTATCGGCTACTCCCAAAGTGACCATTCTGTCATACATAAACACACCACAGCGCACAGTGTGAATAACACGAAATTCTTCTTTGCATTTAACCAATTCACCAAGTGAAGCAGTATCTTGCTCAAGGGTACCTCAGAGGTACCACTAGCAGTCTTGGGATTCAAAAATCGCAGATCACTGGGCCACCAGCGGCCCCATCTATGATATACAAACTAGTTTACAGTTACAGAATGTAGTTTATCTGTTTCTCCGCATCTCTGTTTCTCCCAGTTTATCAATGGGCTGGACCTCCATATTACCACCAATAAGCAGGTATTAGCAGTGCCACTGGAATGGTAGTGGCAAAAATGATGTTAAAAACATCACTTATGATGCACGGTCAGACTGCCTATTGACTCTATTGTCACATTATAACAAGGACATAAAACAGTTAATCACTTTTATTTTAAACACATTTTAAAACACATGCTGATTATATTTCATATTATGTTTAAACAGCTGAAGAATAATTTTCATTTTGTACTGATACATACATTAACAGGAGTGAGGCTCAGAAAATGCCTTCAGTCTAAACAGCAAATTTCCCACTTGTGGGACTAATAAAGGTTTATTTCATCTTAATCCACAGTTCACATCTTTAAAGACAGAGGTTTACTAAACTGTGAAACTGTTTTTAAACTGTGAAGCCAGCTTCTTCGATTGGAAATGTAACATTTCATGTTCCTTAAAACCTTAATTTGAGCACTCAGCAATGAGGACAGTATAAAGCTGCTACTCCACTTAGTTAATGATACCACCATCAGCAAACATATCAACTTATTCACATATTCAGGCATGTCTTACTGGCCAGCTCAGTACGACGGGGATCCACAGTCTAACTCCTCAAGCTGGAGGTAGAAAAAAAAAACCTGGTCTCGTCTAAACTGATCAGATCATAATCGTGAAGGAGAACACACTATTCATCTTTCTATTTCTGTAGCCACTGCTTCTCTGCAATGCTTGGATAAAACACTCAGTGTTCCTAAACAACATACAAATGCCAAATACCTTATACAACATTTACTCAGCACATTTAAATCCAACCACTAATCAAATTTCAATAAACTGTACAACATAAGCTATTGTCTCCTGGCTTTTTAACAGTTGCATGAATTCCACACCTGTTTATAAAGAATTGGTTTAGTGAGTGATTTCAGTAGCTCATAACTCATCATTATTAGTATTAGTAGCAGACTGCGCTTCAATGGCAGCTGTGTTTTTCTTGAGATGAGATTCAGGTACAGCTGTAATGATGAGGGGAGCTCCATTCTTACCACCATGTTTGAGACCAGGACTTAATATTGGATAGAGTTTTTCAGAGAAAGGCTGATCCTCAAAAGAATAAATGTGAGACATGGCATCCACATCATAAAAAGACACCACCCCTTCCTCATAATCCACAAACACCCCCACCTTTTTTATATTACGCCTCAGGAAAATAGTGTTGCTGGGAGAGTAGTTATTGTTCTTCCTTCTTAAAGTCCAGAATCCATATTGAGGTTTCAGTATAATCTCCCCCTTCTTCCTAATGGACTCTTTGGCCACTCCTACAGTCCAGTGAGTCTTCCCTCTGACCTGCACCTCAAAGTAAAACGACTTTTCGAATCCTTCGTTTCCCAGGACAAACACAAAGTCATCAAAATTGTTTTTTCCATCACAATAATCCTTTCGTTTCTTTCCATACTTCACCTCCTTTCCATCTCGTGACAGGTTGAGATAGGGATGAGCTGAATTAGGATCTAAAATCACATCCACTGGAAATAAAAAAGAAATAGTATATTAAAAATGAAACCTTTGAAGGCTTTACATTATTTATTCAAAATGCTGTGTTGCATGAAAACAATTATCTTTCAGGAACATTATTCATGATAATTTTGTTACATATAAATACACCTATCAATTTCATGTTTTTTTTATTACTTGGCAGGAACATAATAGTATTGATAATATTTTCTTTCTTAATATTTCAGACTGTTCTAATCCAAACAACCTCTAATCATGAAAGGTATAGTGAATTATAGAAAAAAGGCATACTGATTTTACATAACAGATCATAGTCATGGTCATGTCACTCACCTTTATGCACTCTGTTGTTTTCAATATCTGAAAAAAGATTCATTAAAAAATATACATTTTTAATTATTATAACATGCTATTTTGTCTGAGGACTTTAGGCACAACAAGATACCAGTCATTTACAAAAATAATAACAAACAACACCCATTAACTGAGCATGCACATTTACTGCACAGAACATTACCATTTATTTCTTACAACTGAGAGAAAGCATTTCCCTCAGGTTTAGCCAAACACAGTTGTTGGACATATGACCTAAAGAAACTTAAAATTTTAGAAAAGGCATTGCTGATACATCCTTACATGCAGTCAGTAAGCTGGGCTTGTAAACTCAAGGACCTAGCTACTACTTCTTTTGGAAGTCAGTATGCACAAATCAACACAAAGCAATCAAAGAAAACAAAAACTAATTGCACAACTACATGGAATGTGTAAAAAATGACTCATTTTAACAAATTAGTTAAAAACTTGTAAAAGGAAATTAAAATAAGTTGTAAAATTGTAATAGATCCTCAAATCCCTAAACAGTACGATAATAATCTATTGCAAAAATGTATAGCACAATTTTTGCAATAAGCCTTTAAATTTCTGTTTAACAAATAAGAAACTACATAATTTGATTGGTCCAGTTATACTCACCTTTTTGGATTCTTCTCTGTCTCCCTGATGAAACATAAGCAATTAAAACATTATTGTTATAAATTTATATTTAGCCACAATAGATCCGTCCTATCAAGAGGAAATCCTTTTCTAATGTGATATTACTGCCAAAAATATGAGAACAGAATAGATAGCCTATTAGTATATTTATTACATATACACATTTTACATACACACATATATACATTACATCAGTACATACATACATACATACATACAATCATACATACCATTTCGTCTATAATATACACGTGCAAGTAATCCGGTGATTCCAATGAGAAACAATGATGGAAAAAGGAAAGTTAATGTGACACAGATCTGCCATTTTCGAAAGCTTTTATCTGAAAAAAAATAGAAAACACACAATTTGCTCAAATTATAACAATAATATATATATATATGTTTATGGAACTGTTGATAGGAGAGTATTGTTCGCTGCAATTCATGCAATAAGGAATTTTTGTGTTAGCAATTACCACGTATTGTTCTATTTGAAGTTTAACTTTTTTGTGCTCATAGCATACCAGAAATTCTTCAGGTGTGATCTTACTGAAGATAAAAATTTGCATTCTGGGTAATTGACCCTCTAGTGAGGCTGGGAGATGTAGTGTTTCAGTATGTGGCAGCGAGGGAGTGTTTGGAGTTTTACATGGCCGTCCTGTGAGTGACTCTCGTCACTCTGTTTTTTGTTTTTTTTTGAGAAAGTAATTAATTGCTCCCTTTCCAAGAGAGGAAAGAACAGACCCTGCTCCCCGTAACTGTTTTATATTTGGACCCGCTCTGTGGCCGAGAGTAACGAGACAAACACGCCTGGCTAGCAGCCGCTAAAGCTTGCGTAGTTTAGACCCAGCTCCCAACCCAACTTTATGAATAGATAAATGGCGATATTTTTTATCGCCCGATAAGAGTCTCACATTAACGCAGCATGTTACTTTAAATACAGCGTAACTGCCTGCTCTTAAACCTATGTTCTGTGAAGTGCCAGCAAGAGTTTGAGGGATGGTAAGAAACACTGCTTGCCAATTTTATACAATATGACCATGCACATGTGCCACTGGCTACCATGTTACTCAACAGAGATGATGACCTCTGTCTGCTTCAAATGATCTCTGTATTTTACTCTGCAGAAGAACCTGTTCGAGTCACTATTATAAACAGTGACATGGCATCTCACAGTGAAGCCCTCAGAGTCTTGATGCTTCTCTGTAGCTTCAGCAGCCAAAGTGGCTCCTTCACTGTCCAGCCACTCAATCTTTGGTTCAGGGTTCCAGCCTTTAGATTCACAAACAAGACTGATTCCTCCTGAAAGAACATGGTCCTCCACAGTGATCACTGGATCTCTGCCTGTAGCTGTAAAGATTTGTGAAGGGTTCATTTGAGAACTAAGTACCAAACTAGATCATTAAATCCTGTTAACTGCATTAGTAAAAACTATGTTAGTTGTTAACAATGTAAAAACCATGTAGAGTAACTCTGCAGATGCTGCATGTTTATTCATTGTTGTGCAGAGGTTCTTACCTTCAACAACAAGATTAAGAGTGATGTCGTCATACCAGGTATCAGACCTGACAAAGCACTTATAAACTCCGTCATCAGACACTTGGACCTCTGAGAGTTTCAGAGACGTGTTTCCTTTCTGTAGCTCCTCTTTGAACAGTGCCGTCCTCCCCCTGTAGGACACAGCCTGCTCTTTGCTTTTATCATCATGACGTGTGTAGAGATGCACTATTGAATCTGTCTCAAGTCTGAACCACTGCACTGTCATTTCCTCAGCACTGATGTTGGGTTGGAGGAAACAGGGCAGAATGAGGTCTTCACCAAGTACAGCAATGAGAGGAAAAGATGGACCCATCACCTTGAACTGTCCTGTAATTAGAAAATATGTATATTTCAGTCATGAACATAAACACATGAAAAGGAACTGTATAGAAATAAAGTTATAGCTCTATTTTGAACAGTAACAATCTGTAAAATACATGATGGTAATGGAGTAGTACACTGCCCTACAAAGCCAAAGTGCAGTAATGTTGTGGTTCAAATGTTGTTGTCCTGTTTCAGAGAAATGATGGTGTCAAAATTGCAGTAACTACAAAATCCATACTAATACTAAAACTTTAAAGCCATTTCTCTCAGTTACAGCTTTGGTGTAGTTTCTTTGGCTTTCTAGACGTTGGCATTGTAGGGCAGTACAGTGTAGTTAAAACTACTGGCAGAACATGAAACAACCAGAATGATTTAAAAACGATGTCAAAATGAAAGTTTAGCAGAAATCTCAGGCACTATCATCTCAGGCAAAGGCAAATTACAGCAGGTATCGAATTGAACCTCTCTGTGTAAAAGAAACCTGTGACATATCCATGTTTCAGTATTCTACCCCTTAAAAAACAAGTGAGCAGCATTTAACAAGATGTGACTACGTACCTGAACTTGATATTGTAAAGTTGTAGAAAGCTATTAATGCCATGTAAATAAACTTCATCCTTGAAGGATCACACCTGAAGAATTTCTGATGCTCTGCTATGAGCACAAAAGAGTTGAACGTATTTATAATAAACACTGCAGCAGAATTAGATCCCACAACAGGTTTTCTGCAGCTCTTGTAAGCTGTGAAAGAATTATTCTCCTTTTCAGTAATATGTAGAATGGCCAGTCTGACTACTTGTCCACTTACATGCCATTACACACACATTTCTTTATGCAATAATCTGCATTCATATCTTATCATGATCTTCAAGTTATTTTGCCTTTACCACCAAACTCTTCCCTTTGGTGGCTCCTCTGAGGCTATAAACATCAAGCCTGTGTTACTTTACTGAACTTGTGTCGAAATTTTTGGTAAAAACACACATATACTAACACATATTTTGTTCCTAGTCTTGTAAAGCAAATTTAAATGATCAAGGTCAGGAAGGTGTTCATGTTATGTAAAATGCTGTTTATGTTTAAACGTATATTGAAACAAATGGAAACCTGATTTTCTATTTAGCTTTCACAGCATTCTGGAAAAGTAACAAAGTTGGGCAGAATTATGTACTGATCCAGGTACATTTTGGCAGCTACTATGTTTCGCATACTTGTAAGACAGATAAATATTCAGGGCAGAGTGACTGAGCTCATGTTGAGCCCTGGGAAATAAAAACAGTATTACGCTCACTCAATAGAAATGGCAACCTTAAGACAAAAATACACTGCAGAATGTGTGACAACAGTATAACACCGACTTCCTAGAGCTGTATAAGAGGTGATATGGTTGAGACATCACAAGAGAATAATTAGTTCATGGGAAATTGTCTGGCGCTTCACATTACTTCAATGGACAATGGCCTTTCCTTGGAGAAAGCTATTGTTCACATGCCAAACTCCAAAGTACAGCAATAAACCTCAAGCGATATAGTTAAAAAGTACTAGAGCCAAAGCTGAAACACTAAGATGGTAAAATATGGCAAAAACAAAATATGGCCAAAATTCAACATCAAACCTATTGGTGGTCTTTGACTGTGCCATCAGTTTTCAAGGAGTGTCTTTGAATAGTGAGGTTTTATAGGGGTCAGACTTGTCTAACTGTCTAGCTGGAGTTCTCACTAGACAAAAGCCAGTCACCATTATGATAGGCATGGAGGCTGCACATCTTCAGGTGAGGGTTCCTACAAATCATGCTAGTAAGTTGTGCTTTTTGTGGTGGCCAGAAGGAGATTTCAGTCATAACATACCTGAATACAAGATGGTCATATACCTCTTTGGCACAACTTCATCCCATCATGAAAGGTAAAAAGGGCAATTTTGTTTTCAGAGCAACTTTAGATTATCTTAATCTAACAGTGCCACTAGATGGCAGTAAAAGAGTTAAAAGCAATTTGTACATACACTCGAATTCTATTATAAAAGTATTTATATTGTATAGTGAAAAATACAGCAGCAGCAGCATTGCAAAAATGCACATGCATAGCATCTGACATTAGTTCAAGGAGAGTCAAACAATATTTATTAACAGATTGTTTAAATGATAAAAAAAAAAAGATTCATATGTAAAAAAGGGGCTTACTGTTGTATCAACCTAAACAGAGTGGCTTGACTGAACTCTTTCAGTTAAAGACAGCAGCACTGGAATGATGAGGCTCAGGCCTGCTGAGCATGATCAGCATCAGTCCATCCTGCAACGTCAGAGGCTTCAGTTAACCAATCACCACTGAGCCACGGCGAGTTTCTCCAAAACACTGCAGCAGAATAATTTTCAGATCCCACAGCAGGTTCTCTCTCCAAACACATTTTCCCACTACAGTGTTTTGAGGAAACTGGTCCCAAAGAAAACTGGAAAAGGCAACACTGCATTAAATATCTATAGAGTCTGCAACAGATTTCAGGAACATCTGCAGAAAAATAATCGCTTGGTGAGGCTCAAAGTCTGATGATTAAGAAAGGTAAGCTTATACCACTCAAAATACTTTTCCGTGCTGAAGCAGTCTGAAGACTCTGAAACAGCAGTTCTATAAGAAATAAGTAATATAAACGACAGAGGTGTCTATGTTCAACAGAAACAGAAGCAAGCGCCATTATCAACAATATAAAGTGCTTTCACAACTTTTTCAGGATTGGAACAAATATATATGGATCATCCACACACTGCCTGGTAAAATATGAATTTATGAATTCATAGCTGCACAAAGTATTGTCAGTATATCTGAGATATCTGCCTCTTAGTTACATTTTACAGATATTTGGCATTCAGCTGATAGTGACTGCCTCAATAAAAAGAAACATGGCCACTGAAACTGGAAGTAGTGATAGAAGAACTTCACTACTAAACCCGACTCTTTATAAATGTCCTCTTTATACTTTTATCCTCAAAAGGTCACAAAGTACCCCTGTAAAATTGCCAGAAGGCAAAGATCAATGAAGAGTCTTTGTTCCCCATCTTCCGCTGTAATTTCTGTACAGTTCTGGAAAAGGGTCAGTCAGGTACGTCTATGCACAGTTTTGGGGGGGGGTCAAAATATCTCCCAGGACTGGGCATGATTTCCACCTCTTTATGGAAAATCATGGGAGCAATTTTCAGAGGTTCAGGTGTGGCAGAAATCTCCTCAAAGGCCTCAGAGTCATCATGTTGAAGGTTGTAGGAGATATTTCCGTATTCTCGCAGGAAAGGGAAGCGCTCCAGTAGGAAGAGACAGAAGTCTTTGCGAATACCAAACCACCCTATGCAAGGGGAGACAGTGACAGTACCATGAATTATAACTGAGAATACGGTGCGGTTATTCATAGACATAAATCTATAAATAGGTAAATTAGAGTTAGTACAATATGTACACTTACAATAATTATATGAATAAATAACAGATTCATAAATACATACAGTGATTCCCGCCTTTCTGTCTGAAGGTTGTGGTCATGAGAGTGACCAAAGAGACCCACAGAGGCACAAACAAAGACACATAACTCAATTTGTTATGGCCATCCAGCTTATGAACCAGTAAGATCTGAGGAAAAGAACAGAATCACAATTCACAATGAAGACATTCAGGGAAAAAACTGATCTCAGCATCTACTGCCTCAGCATCTACCTCCTAGATCTGAGAAGGCAAGATCTTATGATGCTGAATCTGAGATCCAAAGCCTTACACTGATTGATCATAATGATGGATGATTAGTTCTGGATCACAAGCACCACTAACTCTTCTCAGAAATTTTGGATGTTGCTCCATTACTGCATATAACATAGCTCTACTACTCCACAGCCTAGGGGCCTGAACACCTGTCAGCAATATGCACATCATAAACGGTTGTCTGGATATTTTTGAACATACAGCACAGATTAAGAAGAAAATGAACAACCTCAAAGGTGAGGAGTGGCACCACGATGGTCATCCAGCTCACAGCCATGATTACATAAGTGCGACGCTGCTCTGCAATGATGTCAATGGAGCGGAGGAAGAGCATGGACCAGACGATATAGTACAGCACCACCAGACAGAGGAAAGACATGAGGATCCACAGCGGCACACACACCACCTAGACAAGAAAAATTAAATAACTATTAACTACTATTATTAACTATCCATTAGAGTGATAGTATTACTGGAACTTAATAGTCAGTTTCAGTCACATTATAGCAGTACCTAAAATGTGAGAAATGAGAAATGTTAGTGATCTTTATTTGATACACAACTCTGATGCACACTTGTCCTAATAGGTAAAAGGTTGCTCTTACCAGCCAGGACCAACTGATGATCTCATCCAGTCGCAAAGCAATGAAAATAAACTGGAGAATATTGACTGAGCACATAATCTCCAGCTGAGAGAGAGAGAGAGAGACAGAGAGACAGAATGAGAAAGAGAAATTACATGCCAAAATACAACATGGCTAAGAAAATATAATTCGGGCAGTGTGAGAAGAAATCCCAATGTTAAAACTGAAAATGAAAGTGTCTTTGCATGTTTTGCCTGTTTCAGACCTCCAGAGACCGATCGTGCCGAAATCCCCACACACAAGCTGCCACTGACAAAGGTGAGACAAAGAAGAGGGGCAAGAAGACGAGCAGCCAGACATGACCAGATGTGGCTCTTTCAACCTTGTCACACACCAGCACTTCAAACATCAGTAGAAGAATGTGGATGCCCACTGCTATGAGCATGGCTTTGAACTCCACACACGTCTCCCCCTCCGCTCTAAATGCAAACCGAAATACAGAGAGACTGAATGGACAAGTGTCCAGTAAGTTTATTGTTAGAATGAAGTTACATTGTGCTAATCCAGTGATTAATAACACACCTGTATCGTGGGTTGTGGGCCCAAACACCAGTACCAACAGAGGCACCGATGACAACCATGAGCTTCCACAGCCATATGGGAGTAAACACAGCCCAGCAGCTCCACTGGATAACTCCATCCAGCCTCAGAGCCAGCAGCACGGAGAACAACAACAAGGAGGTATAAATGAGGAATTTGCTGCAGAACAGACAAACACACCATGCTGAGATGATTCTCAGGCAACCAAAGCTAATAACTGCATTATTAAAGGGCTCAACCCTTTCCCAATATTTTTATCATTTAGTCCTCTTAGCGGGTTACTTTTTCTAACACAACAATTGTAATTTACTTTTATATGACCACTCTCCAAACTCCTTTTGTTTAGAATTAGTGTTGCTGTTATTTGGTATTTATGACCAGTATATGTAATTAACGTCTGTTCTAACTGGCTGCCATGTACTGCACATTTGAAATGCAATTCAGGCTAAAATACACCTTATAACCTCTGCATTAGTGGGCATAGCTAAAAGCTGTACTCTGAAAAGTATAATAAACTCTGATAGATAATACTGATAGATAAGAGTCCAATCAGATTTAGATTCTTAATACATCTGGCACTTTCTCTGAGCAGGCAGGTATTGAAAAGGAAAGAAAAGTAAAGTGGCCCCTTATAGTCATGTGTGAACACATCACAGCACACGAAATGCAGCGCTCGGGGTGCAGTGTGTGGGATGGTGCAAGGGCACCTCAGTGGTGCCACTAGCAGCCCTGGGATTCAAGCCCACGGCCTTCTGACCACAGGGACAACTCCCTAACCACCTAGCCACCAAATGTCCCCAAAAAGGCTGTTGATGACGTTTTATCTTAAAACTGTAGTCGGTCATGGTCTCCTGCAATGTCTTCTTCACTTTCATTCAACTTTAGGAAATATTTTCCCTCTATAAAGTTCCATTTGTTTTCACTTTACTGTGTAAACTTTGATGGGGCTCCGAGTCCAAAATTTTAATTACTGGAGATGACAAACTTAGCACATCACAAAAACAATTACTTTAAAATGTCTAGCAGACTGACTTCCACATATGTGCCATATGTACTGGAGAGTGGACAGTACTTTTAGAGAATATAATAAGATTATTAAAAATAACAATAGTTACGATTAATAAATATTATTAGATGCCTCCTTAAAACAAGGCTTCTGTGCGAGAAACTCTGAACTCTGCAAAAGGATAAACACCCAATTGATTAAAAATGTGGAGCAGTGGAGAAATGTTACACTGTCAACAGTGATAGCAACTTTTTTAACTTTTATAAAAGGTAGTAGACTTTTCAGCACTGCACGTCGTGTCACCAAATGATGTGTCACACAGAGCAAAATCCCAATAATATATAAAATAATCTGATAAATAGACCTCTGAGTTGAACTAACAGAAAGTGAAATTTAGTAAACATTAGCAACATTAGCTCCCTTCACCAAAACACCCACAACCAGCAATTTTTCCCTCACCTGGCATTGAAGTCCTGGAACAGTCCTCTCAAATTCATGATAAAAGTGATCTACGACATAATTAGCTTGTAAATAAACTCCACATCCTACAGGTTTAGTTTTATATCTGTGCAGTATAGGTGTTTGTAGAGGCTACCCTGCCGTTTCCTCAGTGGCGACACACCGGAAAACACCTTCAACTTAAAAGTCTGAACGTGGTGTTAAAAAAAAAAAGAAGAATGAGCATATAGAAAAATGTTTGGCTTTACTGGTATTTGTATGCCACCGTCAAGTGTTTTTTTTTTTATCAAGTGAAATCAAATATAGTGTTTTTCTCATGTCCCAGTACTTTTGTCCATGTAGCTACACTATATGAACAAAAGTATTGGGACGACGAACCGTCACACCAACGGGACCTTTACTTGTATTCAAGCAGCTGTATAAGCTTTCACTCTTCTTGGAAGGCTTTCCATGGGTGTTTGTGCCCATTTATCCTGTACAGCCGTTATGAGGTCAGGCACTGATGTTGGACGAGGAGGCCTGGTTGGCAAATCTCCGTTCCAGTTCATTCTACAGGTGTTGGATGGGGTTGAGGTCAGGACTCTGTTCGATTTGATTTCTATGATTTTCCCCGAACTGCCCACAAAGCTGTAAGCATGGCGTTGCCCAAAATGTGTTGGTATTCTGAAGCATCAACATTACCCTGCACTGGGAGTAAGAGGTCTAGCACAAACCCCGAAAATATTCCCAATGAATACTTAATAAGTCAAACTGGTTTAATTATTTGTGATTTAATACTTAAAATTGGCGAGGCAGTAATTCCAACAGTAAATCAATAAACGTTAAAACAGATTTACAAAAGATGTCAGATGCAAACCCATAAGATAGATCCTCCAAAAATAATAATTAGTAATATTATTTCAAGTAAACACAGATTAATGAAAACGTGGTCAACAGCTGAAAATAGCTTATCAGTGCAACGTAGGGCCTACACCACAGTTGTATTTTGTAAATTTGTTTTGCAGCATACATTGCAGAAAGGTAGAATATACTATAAAACTGTGATTTAAAAAAAAGGAATACAATGAGACACTTGGACAGACACAAAGGAAGACAATGTGTTACATACCAGCGATATAAAACACAAAGTCTGGTGCACACTAGGAAACATTCTGTGCAATCATAGTTCTGAATTTACAATGTTTTTTAAATGAAGCCATCCTGCCCTCAATCAGTTTAATAGAAATTATTCTTGGCCTTTATTTATGGATTGTCAAAGTTCCAAATTCATACACACAGACTGGGAAACAGAATAATGGAGACAGTAATAGCCAGTTTTCCAGACCTAGACAGAGCCTAAGCATAGACTAAAGACAATTTCCAATGGGGAATCTTCATTGTCACAGCAATTAAGTCCATGATTAGGCTTAATCCATTACTAGGAAACTGAGAAAAGAGTCAGGTACAGCCAATATAATGCCCGGAAAGACAGGAATGTGTTAAAAATGTAAAAACAACAACAGAAAGTCCAGCTAAATGACAGACAAAAACAATACAAATGGAGAACAATCACTGTCCTAAATATGAGAGTAGAACATTAACATCGTCTATGGGACAAAAAAAACCCAAAACAAACACTGCACTTAAACACACAGGCGCCTTAGTTTCTCGCCAAACATATTCAGAAGAAATCATTGAAGATGCTCCAATGTGCACAAAACAGGACTTTCTGAAAGATAATAAATACTGTCATATAGTCAAAACAAACTCAACTTTTCAAATTGCTCTGTGGGAACTGAATAATTACTAGTGTTGTAAAAGCTGAAACAATGTATTAAAAGCTTTATGAAGAACAACAGCAGCCTCCATCCTTGACATTTGGTATTCTAACTTTTGATAACCCAAGTACTGTCAGACACAGCAGCGTAACAGTGAGCAATGTGAAGAATGTCATTAAGTTGTACAAAACACAGCTTTAAGTTGGGTCTGGGACTACACTGGACATTAGGCGACAGCAAGCACATGGGGCTTAGTGGACCAGCTCCAGTTGGCTGGCGGAGAAGGGCAGTACACCGCTCACATAGTAAGCGATGCCCAGAGAGAGCAGAGCGATGACCACTAAGAGCAGGAGAACCCTCCAGAAGCCCAGGTCCTCCACAAATTCCTGCCAGGTGGACCGGAAGCTGGACAGCACACCCTCACTATTCTGCAGATTAGGGTTCAGCAGCGAGTGGCTCTCCATTGCACTAGGAATAGAATCAGGAATCAGAATCAGAAAGCATTATTGATCCCTGAGGAAATCACTTATGCTCTGAAGTCAAAATAAAACTGTCCAGAAAATACTATGTCCTAAATGCACTGGGCTGTTTAAACAAAATGCTGTGGTCAAGAGAAAAGAGGTGGCGAGAGGCAATAGAGGGGAATATAAATACTATAAGTAAATAAATAAAATAAGTGATTTACTACACAAACCACTATTTCACAAAATGTGGTTTGGAGTTATACAGAATCTGTTATTGCATGTAATAGTGACAGAAGCAGTGATATTTCACATAATAAAGGTACTGCACACAATGATTTAGCACACAAGTAGAGAAATGCAGATCTGAGTAGCAGCACGTTAAAAGGGGAAGAGTTATAGAGTCTGAAGGAAGAGGTTTCTGTAGTGTTCAGTGGAGAATTTTATGCTGGTGAGTCTATGGCTGATAGAGCTTCTCTGTTTGACTGCTGTGGATTGGGGGATCAGCATTGTACTTGATCTAGACAATGTTCTCCTTTCAGCCACAGTTTGATTCAATCCTCATAATCTGAAGAAAAAATTATAACCAATGGAAACCAGATACAGATAGCTATGGGGGGGGATTAATTTTCATAATAAATAGCTTAATTATTAATTTTCATAATTTTACAATAAATCACTGATACCTCAGCTGTACGCAAATTGCTTTTTACTCAAACTCTACGCAGCTTTCTGGCAAAACCCATGACAGAGAATACCTATCAGGTAGTCTACCAAGAAGAAACACATATCTGATGGCAGAAGAATTGCTTCAGCTGAACACTACAGAAGAAAACCTCCTGAAAAACGTTCTGGGTCAATCCCACTCACCTCTCACTCTCCGCCATTTGCATGGTTTCCAGTTTTGAGTGGGCTCCTCTGTTGAAGCCTTTCACCTCCTGCTCCTCCAGACCCTCCAGGAGGCGAATCGCATCTTTATTTACGCCTCGCCGCTTGGCCAGCACCAGGGGAGTCGACCCATTGTGATTACTGTTGGAAAACAGAAAGGAAGTAGATGTGGTGATAAATTTATATTAGATCTATTCCAAAGAACATCATCTAGCTCTGCCAGTCCAACACACAAGGCAAACCCGGTCCAGACTGGTAATATCCAGGGTTCCCCGCTGGTGGAATGTGCTGCTAAGGGCTACCAGACCTCCTGACAACTAAACTATTCTGAGAGCATCTTCTCTCCTGAGACACTATCAATCCTAAATCACACTTGGTCTTCTAATTAAATACACTTGCATCTTATTGTACTACTCCGTACTTAAATATCTAGCACTTAGAACCCTACCAGTGGGTTCCCCCACTGTCCTGAAGCTTAAGTGTTTCCTTGTATTGGAAGTCTCTTTGGATAAAAGCATCTGCCAAATGATTATTACAGAAAGGACCCCCTGAAAAGGGGAATACTGTTACTGATGATCCATGGAAACCTGAGTGACATTCCTTATTTGACCACAATGAGCACTTTAGGATGCCAGTCAGCTTTAAAGGTGACATATTATTTTTAAAGTTGTGATAGGTCTATGAGCTACACAAAACAGGTTCGTGAAGTTCTTTGCACCAAATCACTCTCACATAAAGAGATCTCACCAGCTTTATTCTTGACAGTTTCAGTCAAAATGAGCCGTTTAAGGGCTCTGTCACTTTTAAGCAAATAGGCTGTTGCTGGCCATGCCCTACCCTATCCCATGCTTATGCTGTGCATTTACCACAAATTAAAATGGCAGAAAACAGAGGCGCTACCCAGAGTCACACCCATAGCAAGATGAACACAACATTTCACACGTGACTTGCCTTTGCCTGTAGCCATAGCGCTCAGCATCTTATGCGTGCCCACAAACCCAGCAGACAAAAATGGCGGATCTTCAAGTAATCTAATGGGTGGGGGCCTGACAGGTGAGGGGTGGTTCTATGCTAATTACCCTATCCTGACGTCAGGATAAGGGAGTCGTCATAGAAGCATATGATTCCTGACACCAAAATCTTTCAATTGTTTTTTTGCGCCTAAAGTTTTTATAGAAGCAGTAGAGACACAAATGGAAATACAAAAGCGAGTTTTGCATAATATGTCCCCTTCAAAAAGGCATTCAGTAAGACATGTTGTAAACAGCTCACCAGATGTCTATCTTGAGACCGTTGGAGACAAGAAACTGAATAGTGTCCACATGTCCACACATGTGCAGAGCTGTGTTGCCTTGGTAATCAGTGGCCAGCAGGTCTGCCCCAAACTTGTGCAGGAAGCGGCAGATCTCCACATTTCCACGGGCTGCTGCTAGGTGAAGGCCGGTTCGGCCTCGGTTGTCACGGATATTTGGGTCACACCCAGTCTCCAAGAGGCGCTTTGCAAATGCCAGGTCCCCATCGATGCAGGCCTGCAGTAATGGTACGCTGATCTGCGAAGAATCATTGATGAAGACATATGACATGTCTGAGTGGGTCTCTGAAAATTCCAGGGTAACTATCAAAGGGTAGGAAAAAGACATTGGTTTAGTGAAATAAAAATGTCACAAATCCACACAGACTTCATAGGTGCAACATTATAGGTCTAATAAAATTAATATAAAATTTATATCAAGTGTCCATTTGCCACACATGAATACATCACACAGTGTGAAATTCAATTTCAGCATTTAACCCATTCACCAAGTGAAGCAGCGGGCAGCCAGGAAGACAGTGCCTGGGGAGCAGTGTGTGACTATGGTACCTTGCTCAAGGATACCTCAGTGGTGCCACTGTCTTGAGATTTGAACCCACAACCTTCTGATTGCAGGGGCAACTCCCTAACCACCAGGCCACCATCTGCCTTCTGTAAGGCCTTCATCTCCATATACATGTCCTCTTATACGTGCATTTCGTTAAACTCAGTCTTAAAATGGGAAAATAAATGCTTGTCTATTGTGGGCAAGAGGGACCCAAAACATAAACAGGGAATGTGTTTCTGCAGCATGAAGCTCCTCCTGGCAGATTTTAAGCCGCATGTGTTGTGCAGTACTAATGAAAAAAGATCTGTCTAGGTTTCTGATAATAATCACAGGTTTCCATCTGTTAGGTTATTAGGGAGCAGTCTGGCTGCAAAGCCCTCAGACTGATTTAGTATCAAAGACAACTTTTAAATCCACACCGCAAAGACCAATGCAAGGTTATGACTACTTTTGTGGTGCAGGAATAAAAGAATTTACCTGTTGTTGTGCTCCAAATCAGGTGAGAAAATGTTATTTCTCTGCCCGTCCGAGGGTTGTTTATATCTCAGAGCTACAGCTGCTGCAGTCTCGCCTCTCTGAAGCGTTCCACTGCCCCCTGCTGGCCTGGAGTCTCATCGACCCACTCTTTAATCACCTCCTCTTCAACTTAAAGTGGCCTGTTATAGTCACACACCACAGCACACAGTGTGAACAATGTGAAATTCTTTTTCTGCATTTAACCCATTCACCAAGTAAAGCAGTGGGCAGCCAGCAATGCAGCACCTGGGGAATAGTGTGTGAGGACGGTGCCTTGCTCAGGGGTGCATCAGTGGCGTCACTGGCAGTCCCTGACTCAGGGCAAGTCTCAACCTTTTCACTTGCAAAGGACAAGTCATTTGAGGATCACCACTTTAGTTTCCATACTTTATTTGATAGAGAACATAATTATAACACGGTCTGACCATCCTGTGCAGTAATACTGGCAACGCATCTACCCCAAATCCAATGAAATGCATGTAGGAAGCTAGACAATTCAACAAAATTCTCTAAAGCCATGGAATTGTACATCAGAAGGCATCAGTATAAGACAAATATTCCTGTTGTAATATACATGTATAGGTTCATATATGCCTTTATAAACAATCCTTAAAATAAAACAGAATGCTAAAATATTCTATAAGGCTTCTATAAAATGTACAGGACAAAAAATGTATTTAATGTTCAATCATCTAATCTCATCTATCTGTTTACATACAAACATTACAAATGATACAAAAACAGAAAGCATGTACTCAAGGCTACCAAAGAGAGGTTAAGAGGCTTAGTGGCTATAGTGGTTACAAATCACCCTGTCTCTTTAAGAGACTCAGAAATCAAACTCTGAAAGTTGTAAAGTTTGTGATAATAGACATTCCACATAAGGTTTACTTTAAGTCTCAAAAAGAAGTGAACATCCAATGTGACAGGAGGCAACAATAGTGAAGGTGAATATGAAAACAGCATAGTTCATGTCTGTAAAGGATGAGATGTAATTCAGTGCTAGAGTGAGAGACTCTAGTGTTTCCAGTCAAAAGAGATGAAACTGTGTTACCTGTTAGAGGTAAAAAAGTTAGAACAGGTTTTGTATATCTGCTAAATCTTAAACTTGGTGATGTGAGAGAAAATTCAGCAGCACAAGGAGCCACATCAAAGAATGCTATTATGGGTTTTTTTTTAAAAGTCTGATATTAATTTCAGTGCAATACATCAAGGGTATACATGTACGGGGTTAGACAGAATGGGCATTTCATGTGTTAACCACTGAACACAATATCTCTCACAAAAGTGCTGTTTTTGGCCAAATGCCGGATATAACTATAAAAGAGAGATGTGGTTAATGTCAGCGAAGCACCAAAAAAGCTAACCGAACTAAGACCCCATTTACATCTGGTCATTTCTAGATTGCATCTTGAGATTCTTAGCATACGCATTTACACTTGAGACTTTTTCTGTGCAATTTTGTCAATTAATGCTGGAATATTGCCAGTTTAGTTGGGTGCGATTTATGCCAAATTTGCTAGATATCATCTCACTTTAACATGAATTGGGACCCTTTTTCATTTTTCATCCCACACACAGCCTTATATAATTACTACAATCAATGGAATGTATAAACAAAACTATTGCCTAAGCCATGTTTGAGAATCTGTGACATTGACAGTGCAAAGAAAAAGTCATTACTTTTGATATATATATTTTTTTTTTTAGTACAAATTTACCTGCAGTGAAGTGAAAGACTGATCACCAAATGACCTTTTGGGTGCAGATGTTGCTGCAAAACACTGGTTACACAGGTGTCACATACTTTAAAGAAATTAATTATAATTTAAACACTGTTTTGTGCTTTCTCATATTCCTCTTATCTTATATTACATGTTGTACTTGAGTAATATCTGGCACCTCAGAACGTCTGAAGTGGTTTAAGTTATCAGATTAAATTGTTTGCCTTATTTTTTATGTGTTTAACTGCTATCTAGATGTCCATAATCTATAAAAAGCTTGAAATGACCAGGTGTAAATGGGGCCTAAGAGACATCAGAGTTTAGTGTGTGAGACCAGATTAATCAAAAAAGATAAGCAAGACTGCAGTCGTTAATCAACAGTTCAGTGCTGCCCATAGCAGATTTGGGATGCACTCTCTGAGGTAGCCAAGAATATAAAGGCAAAAACTTGACAAGAAATTAAAATACAAATAAATCAAACATTTTTCTGTAGCACCAAAGTTGATAGATGAGGAAAGAGAAATCAAACCCCTCCCCACTGCAGCTGGTTCTTTACTTGCGCTTCCAATGCACAACTTTGTAAAAAGCTCCAAGAGCTGAAAAAAGTCTGTCAGTCAACATTTATTTCCTTTCTCTCCAATGCACTCCTCTCCTCCTCTCACTCTGTAGTCTCTTCTTCCATTTAGTCTGTAAGAGTCCCACTCTCTGGCCTGCCCCCAGGCTACAGGATCTTCATGCAGACCTGGCAGCGGCTGAGGCGGGTGCGGTACTGGTCTCCCTTCAGCGTCTCTGACTCGGGACTCTGCACAAACTGCCTGTCCCGCTCCACTGTTGTCAGCCAGAAGCTGTGCTTGTTGTTGAAGAAGAAGCAGGTGCCGCGGGCCCCATTGCATTCAATGAAGGGCGTGGCACGGAAATCTTCCAAGCAGGAGCCAGGAGACACCAGGGACTGACCTCCTCCCTCCGCTCCCGCTGCCGTGTGCTGACCACAGCAAACACACACAGGAACACAAAGTTACAGTCAAGAAAAGTCTTATACATAAAATATCAAATAAACATATGACAGACAAAATATAATGATCCAAAGGAAACAATTTAGGAGAGTCCCAATACACCACACATGCTAGCCCAATTCATTTCTAATCTGGATTAAAACATTTTCCAAATATAAATTGCCGTTCTTGTTTTTTTTTTTCCTTTCAATATTTCTGGCACACCCAGAATATCAAAAACTTCCGCTGAGTGAACACTGTGCTTGTTTGGCTGCTGCTTCTGTTGGAACTGTAACCAGTTTGGAGGTCTTTACCTGCCACTGTCTGCAGCCATTTCTCTGTGAGCGCCTAACTCTCATGCTAACTTTTACTTCTGTCTTCTGTCCTTCCAACTGAGCGGTGGGTGAAGCTTCTGGTGGTTTGCGATAATGCAATGTGCACAGGGTGGCTAGATGATTAAAGTAAACCACCAGAGGCCTAAAATGTGTTATCTAAAACTGCTGATAAGAAGCCATTTAGGAATACCAAACTGCCTACTTGTGTGCTCACTGTACTGAAGATCACTACCTGATTGACTTCACAGTGTTAGACTTGCCCCCAAACAAGAGAGTCATTGTTGCTAAACATGTGTCAACCCAATCTCTTTTTCCATTGCCCCTGATGACTCTCTTAAAGCTCCGCTATGCAATTCTCCTATCCCCATCATATTCTGCCTCTTTACAACTTCTGTATTTCACCATTAATTCACTTGCTCCTATTGAGGTTGGGTGTGTCTTCCAGTCATTCCTGTCATTTTCACCAGCTACCAGTATCCTTTCCCATTTGGTGTAAAATTCCGCAGTTTACCTTTCATTGCCTCGCTCCTTCTTATATACAAGACCTGATACATCTCTACAATACGCCCCACAAGTTAAGGTCAACAGACTTCTTACTTATGATACCCAAATATAGACTGTCCACTGTGGAAGGTTGAGCATTCAAATTACACTCTCTGACTCTGAGTCAGGGATGGGAATAACGGCGCTATAAGTAAACGGCGTTACTAACGGTGATACTTTTTTTAGTAACGCAGTAGTTACTTTGTCTGGTAATTAGTTACTTTTATAATGATGTAACTCAGTTACTAACTCAGTTACTATTTGGGAGAAGTAACTAGTAACTGTAACTAATTACTTTTTTAAAGGTACGTGCCCAACACTGCTCTGAGTCAATCTATATTTACATTTACATTAACATTATTTTGCAGACACTTTTATCCAAAGCGACTTCCATTCCCTAACTACAGGGGGCAGTCTTCCTGGAGCAAATTTGTGTTAAGGTTCTTGCTCAGGAACCCAGTGGTGTTATGCTGAAGGTAGGATTCAAATCCATGTCCTCTTGGTCTAGAGGCAAGTATCCAACCCACTAGGCCACCACCACCATTATCTTTATAAAGCTAGGTATATTGTACTTCCTAATAATAATTTAAAACCAGTGATGTTGTTGTTAAAACATAACATGTTGGGTTTATAGGACTGGAAACATGTTTTAACTATTTTAAAAGGTATTGAGACTTTACGGTATACGCTGAAAAATAGCAGAGAAAATTTAAGTCTATGAGCTTTAGTTAGGTCACGTACTGACTTATACTTCTGGATCACAAAGACCACTCCAAGCCATTTCCCCATCTCTCCAGAGAACACAGTTCCACTGCTCCACAGCCCAATGTTAGGGCCAACGCTAACTCAGTACTGTTTTTGGTAACCTTAGGCTTAAGTGTGGTTGCTCCAGAGCATCTTACTTTAGTTCACTCATTAGAATTAGTTTCTGGATACTGTTGTGTTGGAGAGATTGAGAAAGTGTGTCTCACCATTAGAAAAGAGTATCCGATCCACAGGCTCCTCCACCCATTTGGGCAGGGGGGTATGCTGGTGTCTTGGCTGTGGACGGCCACTGCCTGAGAAGGAGCTTCACACACCGAACAGCGGCTGATGTACTCAGTGATCTGCCGCTCTGCTACAGGCATCATAGGAATGGGCGCTGTGGTGGACAGCCAGTAGGACTTGTCGTTGCGGCTGGCGTAGTAACAGAGTTCGTTGGTGGTGCAGTACAGGAAGGGGATGGTGTTAAACCGAGGCAGACAAGAGCCAGCCAAGCCTGAGAGCGCAGAGGGGAAGATGGAGGGATACCATGGGAATTAGCCATAATATTAGTCAAAAAAATAAGGGGACTGAAAAACACTTTATTTAACAACACTGCTATTCCACATGCTATAATTCAATTTAATGCTGCTGAAATGTCTGGTATTATTGGTTAAAGCATCCGTATCTCATTTTATTTCATTCTTTGAGGTCCTTTTATGTTTTTGTACTAAATAGAACTCATTTTTTATACATATGATACGTTTCACGGTTTTGTACTTGTATGACTATGAAGTGGACAAAGAAAGAATCTTGAATATTTCATTTTTACATATATATCCATATATCAATTAAAGTTAGTCTGTTTTGGTTACTGTGCCTTAAATTAAGATCTATATTAAGACCTCTGAGTAAGAATTGTCTGAATTTTGACCAAAAATATCTAACCCTAAATGTGGCCGTATCTTTATTGCTTTGTTTGTAACAACAATTTTTGTTTCAGACAACAGTTTCTGCTATTAACAATATTGTCACCCTCCCCAGGAAGGGTCTTCCTTTCAAAAATCACAGTAGAATATCCAGAGAGATCACAAAGAACATCTGAAGATCTGCAGGCTTCTCTTACGCAGTGTCCTGCACCTCTTGTATTCTGTACTGATAATTTTTAGTCTATGTTATGTGTACATATTTACTTTCTATTGTATTTATTGTTTATTTTCACTGTTGTCTCTTGCCATTCTGTGTCACATGAAGCACTGTGTCCTGGGGAAACCAAATTTTCCTACTCACTTGCCTGTGATTAGAGGAAAGGACAACAAAGCAGACTTAAACTTTGTAAAGATCTTTCTAATTCTGCCCATTTTATCTCAACTTTTCTTTGGGTTTTTTTTTATTTTCTATGTACTGTGTGTGATAGTGTTATTTTTTTTATACTGCATTGTCTTACCAAGGTCTTGGTTATGGGCCTTCTCCTGTCCTTCTACATAAAGCAAGCTGTAGCCCTCCCACAGCTTGGCCATGCCCTGAGGGCACATAGGCACCTGAATGGATTGACTGTGCTTCACTAGAGTGTAGCCAATCCCAACGCTGCGTCCGGGCAGACCAGGATTACCTGGAAGACCACGCTTCCCGGGAAAACCTGAATAATGCGAGAGGATGGAGGGAAAGAAATTAAAGGACCAAAAAACAAGTGATATCAGTAGGAGCGACAGAAGAAAAGAGGAATTGATGGTATTCATAGAATGACACAAAACCACAGGTGGCAAGTCCAGAGAGTAGTGGTGGGTGTAACACCTATTCAGAAGTATAATCAGTTTTGCCTTCTAACTACCATAATATAGATACTGTAAGATTATCTGCATACAGATATTTGAATACATATGAAAGTATCAATTTGTTCATATTCATAAACACATTTATTTAGCATCTTCTGTCAATAGAGACTTTATATTGTCTGTTATAACCCCCGCCCCCCCGCATGTTTCCCAGCTTACCTTGGTAACCTGTAGATCCTTGGGGTCCTAAGGGTCCAGGGTCTCCAACAAATCCCGGAGATCCAGCTGGACCACCGGAACCAGGTCTGCCTATTGAGCCAGGCCTACCTTTGGGACCTATAGATTTCATCAGTGTTTAACACAATTTAAGAAATGTCATAATATATAAAAGTCTCTAAAAAGCTATTTTACAGTTTAAAAATGACCGACACATTTCTCAGACAATCACAGTTCGTAAATACCACTTCCTCTGTCAAGTGATTAAAAAAACAGTAACTACAGGGCTAGGTTAACAGTAACAGTAACTAGATAACAAAGGTTGACTTTTAACATTAAAACATGTTTGCTAGAAAAAGTTCTGTTTTTTATTCATTACATTGTGGAGCACATTATTTTAAACCAAAAACTTCAGCATTGATTCTTTTAAAAACATGGACAATATGATTTGCATTCTAAGTAATTGAAGAATCAAAGCTGAGATATATAGAGGAGCTCACCTGGATTTCCTGGAAAGCCAGGCTGGCCTGCTGATCCTTGAAAACCAGAAGGGCCAAAAGTTCCTCGCAAACCTGGATCACCACTTGGCCTCGGCACGTTTTGTGTTGCGAATATAGTTCCCGGAAGTCCAGATCTACCACGCTCACCTACAGATCAATATAAAGATTACAATTAAAGGAGTTCTACGACAGAAACAGTATTTAAAATACCCAGCTTTTATTTGAATACATTAGGCTCTAATCACAATCTTGGTGTTTTGTGCTTCATTGATTTTGTTTACTGACCTTTTATTCCTTTTGGTCCTTTGATACCAAAACTTCCTGGATCTCCAGGAAAGCCTGGAGGTCCTGGTAGGCCATTAGCTCCAATATCACCACTCACACCTGAGAGAAAGATGCAAAAAGAGGATAAGGAAAGGGGTGCATATACAGTACAAGTGTCAGACCATTACAAAGCTGAATGATTTATTTATTAGCTCATTTGGTGAGGATGTCTGTACATATATGTGAATATAAACAATAAACCAAGAATAAAATGAGGAAGCATTGAGTTGTGCACGGTTATCCTGATCATTCATACGAGTACCTTTAAGTCCAAAGCCCCCTGGTATACCACGTCCTCCTGCAATTCCAGGTTCACCGGGTTTTCCAACAATTCCAGGTAATCCAGAAAGCCCTGCATCTCCTCTGTCACCCTGTATTGTTCCAGGACCCCCGGGACCAGGAGGACCAGGTGGTCCAGGAAAACCTATAAAAGACCATTTTTATACTTTTACTAATCTAATCTAATGGGTTTCATTTTTACACGTCTATACTGCACATACATTTTAGTATGAGAGAGTTAACTGAAAAAAATAACTAGGAATGGCCTTGGATTTTGTAAAATATGGTGACCCCCCCCTTCATATGTATCCTTTTTAAGCTCATAATGATTCAGTTCAGTAGGTGGTCTTTGCTGTGTCATGCGATTATAGTCAAGAAAAATGGAATAGGCTGAACCATGAGTCGTGGAATCTGTTGTGGCCAGTTGTGAGGATTGCAAACTGCAAAAGGTTGAGGACTCCTGACTTAGATAAATGGGACAGTAATAAAAAACAGAGGCAGTGTTGTGCCATACCTCGTCCACCATCCAGTCCAGGCAGACCAGGATCTCCGACAGGACCGGGGATATTAGAGGGAATGGTTGGCCCAGTGGGGCCTGGACGACCTGGGAAACCTGACAGACCAGGAGCACCTAACAAAAACAACAAGGGTAATGATTTAACCAAAATTAGTCTTTATTATTTATTGTACCATAAAAATTTTCTGTACTTTTGTTCATTTAATGTATAGTAAAGCATAAATTGTTAGTAACCACATGGGAAAGGCTTTTTGAGACTCCTTTACTCAAGGTGGTTTGAGGTTAAGCCTGCAGTTTGCACATTTCTAAACTGATGGTGACAATTGTCTAGTACTTAATTATACTAGTCTTTTAGTTCCAGTAGAAAAAAAGCTAACTTCAGACACCAAAACATGTCTTGGTTGATAAACTACAACTGGAAAATGTGGAAAACTGTATACATTTGATGTTAGCCAAAACCACTTCAAATGTACTTGTTTTGGCAAAACCATTTCAAGTGTACTTGCTTGTTTTTAAAATTCTCTTTACATTCCTTATAAGCTAAGACACGGTTTTAATAAGGTGTCCCCTCTCATGCTCACCATTCTCTCCTCTGTTCCCCTTTGGTCCAGGAAATCCTGGCTGTCCTGGCTGTGACGAGCCCCTTTCCCCCTTCAGACCGTCCACTCCAGTTCTTCCCTGCTGTCCACGCTCCACAAGCCCTACAGACAGATTAATGAGTGCCTATTTAAATGCCAGTAGATTTCATTACCATTTAAAGATGGAGATTGTGTTGATTTGTTTCAAATGTGACACTGCTACACTGTACTTGTAGCTGTGGATATCCTCACCAGGTACGCCTTGTTGACCTTTAGGTCCTTGAAGTCCATCGAGACCATCTAAACCAGGGGAGCCGGGCAAACCTATAAAGACATTATGAAAGAAGGTTTTTTTGAAATTACTTTTAGTTGCTTCTAGCTTTAATGGAAATCGATTATCTAAAAGGCAGGAGCAGTTCCTATGCATCAGGTATAACATGAACACTTGATACTAACTTATTCCAATACAACACACTAGTAACAGGAGCTCGTTAAAGTCAACATGAAAACAAAATTGGTCTAGTTCAGTCACCTAGACATATGCAGTATGAGTTATTTTAATGCTGTATGTAAAATGCAAAATGCTGACATTTAGCACAAAATGTCTCACAATATTTTTTCTCAAAGATTTCATAAAGTAACAGCATCAACTTAAGCAGGGTGAGTTATGCTTTCTTCGCCTTCCCCTCATCATTGTGGTTTGAAATCAACATGAGGCTAAAACTTAAGCTATGTAAAACTGAAGCTGTCTAAATGATCAAATAGTATATGCTCAGAAACAATTATTGTCAACTGTATGGTATTGTCACACTACCTATTAGTCTTTCAAATGGAAACAGTTCAGAGGTATAATGGACAGGAAAGACTCGGTCACATGAAACGAGCTACATGGAAGTCGTCCATGTAGCAGAGTCTGTAGCAAATTGAACACACACACACTGACTGCAACTTTTGTTAGGGAGAATGATGCTCTCACAAGACTGACCTTTCTCTCCTGCTAGTCCTAGAACTCCAGGGCGCCCTTGCTCACCATTAAGTCCCCTCTCTCCCGGGTAACCAGGGAGACCCGGGCTGCCAATGCGACCAGGCAAACCTGGCAGACCGCATAGAGGTAAATAGATTATGTGTAGCATGTAAAAAGGTTCAATGACTGTATTATTGATTTTATAACGAGGTGTCAATGCAGTTCATGGGTTACCACTGGGTCCTGGCCTTCCCCTTTCTCCTGGTGGACCCTTCTGTCCAGGCAATCCAGAAGCTCCAGCAAAACCTGGAGAACCCAGCTGACCAATAGCACCTTGTTCACCTACATATAAACAGAGATACATGGACAGAAAAAACAGAGGGAATTACTTCTTGTTTATTACTCAGTCAGGGCCAAACAAAAAAATTCTTCAAGAAAGACAAACTTACCGGGGTATCCAGAATTTCCCACCAATCCCTTTGCTCCAGTGGACCCAGGGACTCCAGAACTATAGCCTTTTTCACCTTTACATTGAAATGCATGAGGTGATCGTTATGTCAAGCAGTGTGATCTAGAATCACTAGTTAATGGTCATGCACTAAAAGTGACAGAGATTTCAACTAATAGATGTTTTCAACTTATAGATTTGACCTTAATTTCATTCAGGCAGAGCTTACCTTTAACACCAAGCACTCCTGGAGCACCAGGTAACCCAGGCAAACCAGAAGCTCCATTATCACCCTACACAGGACAAGAAAATGCACTCTGTA
Organism: Brachypetersius gabonensis; assembly: GCA_037577145.1. NCBI lineage: Eukaryota > Metazoa > Chordata > Actinopteri > Characiformes > Alestidae > Brachypetersius > Brachypetersius gabonensis. Next base: position 33,693 of record JBBJLR010000013.1, read on the forward strand.
AAATCTTTCTGTGTCTACTGCTTATCTTTAAGAAAATAACATTGTCCGTAGCTCATTATCCTTATGTTATGATTGCATACCTCATACGGCCTTTTAAATATATTGGTAGCATGTAAAAATAGACTTACCCTGGGACCAGGCATGCCAGGGAAGCCCAAGATACCAGTTGCCCCTTTTGGTCCTGGAAGGCCAAGACGCCCAGGAGATCCTGGTAATCCTGGATCACCAGAGACACCCTTCGCTTGGACAAAGTCTCCGGGCAGACCTGGAAAGCCCTGACGACCAGGCAACCCTCGAACTCCTTTATCACCTGTTAAAAGGTTCCTTTAATAGTTCTGTCAGGAAATACTACATGATTTTACTGTGTAGAGTTGATATTTTACATTTTTTACCATTGCACAAAGAACAACGTGAGATTTTTTAAAACTGAACTGACACAAAGCTATATTAGACAGGACCATTCACGTTTTACCCAATTGTTACCCATGACCAACATGTTTTAGTTAGAAGTAAAGATTGCTGCAGTGTGTGATATTCTAAGACCTGTACATTTCATACTAAATTCAGGTAAGTTTGATTTATATAGCACTTTTTACAACTGACGTGCCACAAAAGATCTTTACAGAATCAGGGTCTAAGCCTCTAGCGAGGATGTGAAAGCTGACTGAAGCAAGAAAACAACAACCTGAAGCTTGTGGAAGAAACCTTGGGAGGAATCAAGACTCAAAAAGGGAACCCACCGCCCTGTGGTTGAAATCTTGACTATGTCTATTGTTAAGAGATGAAGTAAGAGTCAGTGACAGCGGCTGTGTTTTTGAATACCTCGTTGTCCTGGGAACCCTAGAAAGCCATTAGGTCCAGGTACCCCTCGATCACCTTTCCTCAGGAGACCAATTGGAATGAATGGAATGGGCCCTTCTTTGCCCGGCTCCCCATAGTCCCCTAAAACATGCAGGTAGACACACACACACACACACACACACACACACACACACACACACAAACACACACACACTTATCTGGAATCTCCTTATCCCCCTGTCTATACAATATTGTACAATAACCTTGAAAGCAGTAGCAAGCATCATCTTTTGTCCTTCATATGTTTTAAGGCTCTCCAGTACCTTTGAATCCCTTCCTTCCACATAATCCAGATGTGCCGTCTTGTCCAGGGATTCCAGGAGGACCTTTACTTCCTGGTCGCCCAGTACTTCCCGGACGTCCAGGTGATCCAGGGAAACCCACCAGCCCAGGAAAACCCTTCTCCCCTGAAAAAGTTGCAGCATGCACATTACAATAGGAATTGAGATGAAACAGTACTAAGCTAGAAAGATTTAACCCATTCACCCAAGCAAAGCAGTGGGTGGCCAGGAACACAGTGCCTGGGGAGCAGTGCGTGGGAACTCAGAGGTGCCACTAGCAGTCCTGGGATTAGCAAAGTTTTCTGATTCTGATTCTGAAAGGAAGTCTGGACTATGGTAAGCACGTATTTAGTGTTTTACAGGACAGTCCTGAATGCTACACTTATTTTATTCTGTGTCATTGAAGGTAAATCTGAATGTCAACTTGTAGAAGAGTAATAACAGAACTGAGGTGCCCACAGTGTCTGTTATTAAGATAATTAAATGTAATGAATTAAACTAACTGCCGAGTTACTGCTTCATATATATCCACAAGAGCAGCCATGCTGTCCTACAGACAGGTATTGATCTAGTGACCCTATTCTAGGGTTAGAACTCACATTACTGGCAAAGGCAGATAATGTTGCTGACAAATTCATAAACACAACATACTGACAAGAACCCAGGGTCCAACCAATGACTTATAACGTTGGGTCTTCATACCTTTCAGTCCTGGTCGACCTGGTATTCCATCACGTACTGGGCCAGGTGGTCCAGGGAGTCCCCTTTCTCCTTGGAGTCCAGGATTCCCAGGGAGTCCAGAAGCACCTTTCCTTCCAGGAATGTCTGAGCCTGGGTCTCCTCTTTCGCCCTTCAACCCCGGGATACCTTAGAGATCACGATTGATAGGTCAAACACACCATGTGGTGTATAATATGGTATATATATTACATCTAATACATAATATCCCATATCTGAAATACACATATACAACTGATCTTCAATCCCTTACACACACACACACACACAGACACACACACACACACACATACATACACATACATACACACACACACACACACATACACATAAACATATAAATACATACAAATTCCACTGTCCAATTACTGGCTAAATGTCTGATTGAAATGGTACAAGTTGTCCATAACAAAAGCTTAGGGATACATTTTGCCTAAAGCATCAGAGCACAAAGATATATGGTAAAGAATGCATAATGTGATATTTGTTATACCAAACAAATGGTGAGCAGTATTGTCCAAGAAACACAGACCTAAAAATATTTTCTACCACTATATCCTCTACTAAATAGACCTGATTTCATCAGTGACTCACAATGCTATTCCTGAACATAGTACAAAATAATAGCATGTACAGCTACAGCTAACAAGCTAACATTTATATTGTATATATATTGTAACCACACACACACACACACACACACACACACACACACACACACACACACACACACACACACACACACACACAC
>JBBJLR010000013.1:36423-53986 GCA_037577145.1 Brachypetersius gabonensis
CTGTTCTGAGACTTTTCATTTCTTTGTCATTGGACAAACTTACAAAATCCGCAAGGGGTCAAATACTTATTTCCTCCCCTGTATTTATAATCACAATTAAAACTGTTTTCATCTCTCCATTGTCTCCCTAGGATCCTGCCCCCGTTTCCCCAGGATAGTGGACGGTGGCCCTGTGTATACTGCCCACCCAGTATCTGGGCAACTGGGAGAGCTAGAAAGGAGCCACGTCACATGGAACACAAGCCAAGGCATGGAGGTAAGCAGTGTTCAGTTATTGAGTCCTCATCTCAACCCTGCCAGCTCAACTCTTGAGTACTCACATACTCATGTACTCACATACATATCGCTCCTTGTGTGTGTGAATGAGAACACAGATTCCAGTGGGAATCTTTATTCTTCATGAGAAGTGTTCTCAGATGAAAGCATGTGGATTACCTACTCGCTCGTGTGACTCCGTGATTGGATTTATCCTCCACACTACATGGGTGTATCATTTGGTCTCTTAATTCTGTGACAAAAAGTCTGTAAATAAAATAATGTTGATTATTCATTCATACATATGCCAATGTTTTTTTAGATTAATTTAAATAAATTAATTAGAGCTTGTAATTAATTAGATTATTTTTTAATTATCTGGCTCTCCTAGTTATAACTAAACTTGAAATGTAATTTTGTCACTAAATTATACTGTCATGCAGTGCCAGTCGCCATATCAGAATTAGAATTAGAATCGCGCTAACTGGCCGAGTATGTGAGCAAAAACAAACAAGGAATTTGATTCCCGTCAATGGTGTCTCTCAAGCACAACAGTATAAAACAACAACGATATGTAAGAATACGTGTGTACATGTGCCTACACTACACCCATATGTCTCTCACAGAGCATGCTTGCTGCTCCAGCAGGCAAATATATTCTGATTCTGAGCCTGATGAAATGACGTCAGTTGACGCTGTCAGCCGTTCAGGTGTTAACCACCTTGCAGGAAAGATGTTGGCTGAGTTTTGCAGCTAGGCAGATTGTAGCTCTTTAGCTATGTAATGTACAGATATTTGCACTTTATAATTAGTCACGCTTATCAGTTCAATGCTTTATGTCAATGCGTTATTAATTTTGCCATTCCTAAAAATCTGACAATGGATACAAGATCTTGCCCAACTGTGACCAAATTTGTTTAGTCTTTACTGTAAATGAACATTATCCTTAAATATGAGGGTTTTTGTCTTTCTTCTCTTGTATTTCATCTGATATAAGCAATATGAAACTAAGATGAAAACTCACGTGGTCTATTAGTTCTCGGACCATGCCATTCCACTGGCCTGTGCCTTCCTCCAGTGCTCCATACTTTCCATCTTCTATCAACTGGATCTCATAGCGAAATCCTAGAATGGCAGCCAACTCTCGCAGCAAGTCCACACAGTAGCCCTCGAAACGGTCATTTCCACACAGAGGCTTGTCTGATTTCTTGAACATCACATAGGGTTCCTCCTGCAGGCATGTAATAGAGGAATAAGAGCTATAAACAAGTCAAGTGTAAGTGTAAAGTGTCCATTTGTCATACATGAATATACCACAGCACACAACTAGCAGTCATGGGACTGAAACCCACAACCTTCTGATCGCACCACAACCACAAGGCCACCTGCTGCTCCAAATGCGTACAGCAAGTTAACCAGACAGGGACTAGGTACAAAGAAAGGTACTAGGCTTCGTACCTCATTAGGTACGAAGCTGACCTGCTGAAACAATGAGAATGGCTAGTTGTATGGTTATATGTAATATCAACTGTGAACCAACCACTAATCAACCGCGTATGTGGAGTGTGAGCAAGTTGAACCTGTGTTTGATATGGTGTGTGTAGGTGGGTGGGTGTGTAGTATGTGTAATGTTTACCAGAATAGTGGCGACCTTTAGTGATTTGTTGGACAAGGAGTTTGTAACATTAGTCATTTTACTCTTGTGATGCTCTGTCATATTTAGACCATTCACAGTTTCCCATGTGCCAATCTGGAGAGAAAAATCACAAGAGGCATGTCTAAAACATATGAATAAACAAAGTACAGACAAACATTAGCAGACAAATGTATTGCATCTGTTGGTGCAGGCTTTAGAGTTTTGCACCATCTACTGCCTTGACCATCATAAAAACAGCATGATAGGGTTAAATATGACTTCTTTATACACAAAAATTATGCATTCACACGATGAAAATGTGTCATTTAATTGCATATGAATGAAACAAGTGAGGATAAGGACCTAGTTAGCAGGAGGACTTGGGTGAAAAAGGAGAAAAAAATGTTACACCACAATTACTGTGCAACATCCCTAGTCAGCTGCAGCTAGAGGCCACCCTTTTCTGTTAGTCCTAAAGGACTTTTACTTTGAAGTCTGAGTACCCCAGGTTTTAGTTTGGGGTTATGTGTTTTGTGTATCTATTTCAGTTAAGGTTGGAACTCTGATGTCAACCCACTGGCTTTCTGTTTAGTTTTCATGGTAACTTTGTTTGTCTCAGTTTTTGTTTTTCACATTTGGGCCATCGTGCCTTTCTGTTTTTGAAAATAAAAGAATGTAAGTCTGGGTCTGTGCCTCCCTTTGCTGCCTGGGGACAGACATCCTACCACATCTCATATTTATTTACAATGTTCCATCTAGAATGTTTATTTGTCAGTATTTTGTACAGACATACGTTGCATGTATCATGTATGTACCAGTGCAGAACTGTGAAAAACTTAATTATACATGTATGAACTGAATGAAATGTACACAAACAAACAGGCCCACGCACAGAATACCTTCTCCAGTCCATCCTCCTTCAAACTTATGACATCCAGATCAAAATCTGTTCTCAAGCCATTTGTTTTGTTAAAGAGAACTCGCCCTGTTAGCCCATTCCAAGAAGCCTTTGGAAAAGGAGAGAGTGTTATGTACATTATTATAAAGTATGCAAATGTATTATAAGAGGCATAATAAGGGCATTCTATATGCATATCTCTGTGTATAATATATATGTCTCTTTCTGTGATCTGGACACAACGCATCATTACAACGGAGCTGTCAATGTCATTGTTCTGGAAGCTGACTGTTTCTGAAGTCTGACTTTAAGGGTGTTTTCACATATAGTCCTCTTTAAAGGAACCGAACTCAGTATTCTATAAGTGGTCCAGAAATTGGACCAACAGAAAGGGAACTCAGTTTTCTTTATGTCCACAATTTGAGTTCATTTGAAAGGGAACTCTGTTCTCTAACTGCTACACTTCAGCTCAGGCTGATCTCAGTTCTTTTTCTGTTCATGCTGTAATTCCTCATCCAACCTGTAAGGACAAATTAAGATTTGGAATAAAAATGGTATTTTATTCAATTTTGTCAGGGAAAGTTTTAGCTCAATTTAAATTCTCCACCAAAATCAGAGAAGGCTGATTCACCTGTATTTTCATTAGTTTAGTAATTAATGATTAATAATCACTTGATTAGTTAATAATCAATGATTAATTTATTTATTAATAAATGTATTATCTCAAGCAGGGTTTATTAAGTATCAGCATGAACTGTTCGTCCAGCAAACTAGTTCAGGTGGGATACAGCAATTAACCTTAGAAAGCTCTTCTTAAGTGCGCAGTTAAAAAGAGTTTTGCTTGAAATAAGGGAATTAGGCATCAATTTGATTATTATTATTCATTTTAAGAGCACGGTAATGTTATCTCAGCGAAGAAGTGACTTCACTTTTCTGACAAGAAGCTGAAATACTGGTCACACTTAAGACAACATTTATTGTACACGAGACAGAAACACAGAAACATAACTAAAAATGAATGAGATGATATTGGTATTGAAAGTTAATGAAAATCCTGGAACAGTAAGCTTCATGACACAACACAACTCAGTAATTAACAACGATTAGGTCTATCCTTGTGCCACGTTATCAAATTTAGGTGGCTTATATGATGAGGGAGCAAAAGGGGAGACTGACCCCCACCTTTCACAGTCTTGTCCAATCACAAGGCCAGATCAGTAACAAAGGTCTGAGGCTGGGAAGAAGTAGTCCCTTTATGACTTTGCTAAAGAGAAATGTCCTTACTTCCAGCTAAGTATATGTTTCTAAATTGAAAGGACCTTATGATCATTTTAATCTCTTTTTGTGCATAAATTTGAAATCAAACATGACTAGTCTACTTTAAAGAAAAATGAACTTATAGATATTATCTTGATCAGACTCGGTTTTACTATTTAAACTGGAAAGGAATAACATTGGGATTACACAGGATGGCTTATCAAAGAAAATCCATTTATAAATTCAAGTAAATTTCAAAGTATGTAATAAACACAAAAATGTATCTTTTTCTCTTGTTTCAATGAACATTCAGTCCATCTGTGTGTGTGTGTGTGTGTGTGTGTGTGTTTGTGTCTCTGGCAGGGTTCATAGAGGGGGGGGTCTTGATAAGATGCCACGTTTATTGTCTTGGGCTGCTAGGGGGTTCAAATTGGACTGATGTGAAGGTCTGGATACTTCAGGAAACTGAAGTCTGACACTTTGTTTGGTTACTGCTCTTTTGGGGGCAATAAGGATTTGCCCTTTGACACCTACGAGATTTGGTGGGCTTTGCAAAGTTCCTTTTGTTTAAAGTATCTGGGTTCTTTTATGGAGGCTGTGGCATCTCTTGTCTCAAGTGTGAAATAAACAAACCTCACAAACACAGAGGTCTGTGGAGTTCCAGCTTTGAAGAAAAAAACAGATGTTTGTGTGTGTTTGTGTATTTCATAGATCAGAATTTCTTCGATCCTACAAACCTGTCACTGCTGTTTCTTCACATTCACCATTCTTGGGATTTTTTTCCACATAGGAGAAAATGGTTAAAAGTCCTACCAATCTTCTACATTTTCCACAAAGATCTCTGCTACTGTCGTTCTTCAACTGATAGAGTCCCTTTATTTATTTATTAGGTTTTTAATTTGATCATTTATCTGTTTATTCGTATTCATTTCTTTATTTTCTGTCATAGACATATATGGTTCCCCACGTGATCTACCTACGTAAAGCCTAGAGGGCGAAAACAGTCAAAGTGAACCCAGAGCTCTTTGTGTTCAAAATGTGCAAGTTAACCGAATAGTGTCACAGATCCAAAGTAAACCACTTTTTTGGACCACTTATAGAGTTTCTTTAAAGAGGACTATATGTGAAAACAATCAGAGAGAGCGAGAGATAGAGAAAGAGACATGAAAGACTAATGAAGAACAGATAGAAAAAGAAAGAAGAATTGGATTACCCACAATTATGGTGAATAGGTACAAGAACAGGAGGTACAACAAAGAAAAAAGAAATAAATTTTTGTTGCATGAAAATATGATCCATTATATATATTTTTTCATGGTAAACAAACTGACTGAGTCAGTTTGTTTAGGGTGTTCATATATATATATGCAAAAATTGCTGAATAATTGATTTGAGTTCACTTTAAGGGCTGAAACAGACCAAGTGTGAAAACACCCTTAGATAGATTTGATTTGTGAGTTTCTGTAAATGTTTATGTAGATGGTTTTCTTTAGTTGGAATTTTCCTGCACATTTTTCTCATAATTTTTTTTTATTCAAAATCCAGTTCATAGATTTCTCTTTGTCCTTTTAAAGGTACATCACAGTACAAATGTTTCTAATGTTGTTGTTGTAAGTTACCAAGCACACCCTGGAAAGTAATGAACAAGGTCAAGAACACCAAAAATAACTGGATGTAACTGAGAAATGCAGTGGTGCCATATTATCTTTTTTGGCATATTTAAAGAAAAATGCTACAACGCACAATCCTAATGTATTCAAGGACACAGAAACAGAAAAGGTTTATGTAGGATTTAAACCATTTATTGTGGTATGTATTGGTGTGTGTGTGTGTGTGTGTGCGCGTACCTCTTTAATCAGACTCATGAACCTCCCTCCAAAGCGCCAGGGCTTGTGTCGGTTGCACTGCAGAGAGCTAACAGTGATCTGCTGGGACTGTTGAATAGCTACTGCTACAACATGAACTGCATCATACATCAGTGCTGCGTCCGTCTGTGAACACACACACCACACAAACCAACAAAGAGATCCATTAAATTAATTAACGTAATGTGTAATGTTTTGTTTTTATTATTATAGAAGTGTTTGTAGTACAAGAGTCCATGCACTGTTGATTTTGCCACTGTCAAGGGTGACTGTTAGAAGTTTTTTAATACACTGCAATGTAATAAAACAGATGATTTGTTGCAGAACAGCTCAAATCAATTCAAGTAAGTTTAATCCTATAGTAGCTATGGTTACAATGCCATTTACAGAATAGTCATTTGCCAATATAGCTTTGACACGTCAGTGCAAATTGACATTTGTTATACAGTGTCGCACAGCAAACAACAAATATACACTTCTTTGTATTATCCACTGCATTGAGGGAACTACATAGCATCCAGATAGTTAGGCACAACTTTCTTTCCTGATCACTTTTCTTGAATTTGACTGTCAGCTCTAAGAATTTAAAAAGAATAGATAAAAAGTGAAATCAAGGAAAGCAGACATTTTGTATGATTTAGTTATTGATTGACTGCCAATTGTAAATCTTAAAGCAAAATAGATTGGAATATTGACTATAATTCTGAATTATTATTAAGCTGCGAGAGCGGCTCTGAGAACTTCAGACAATTTTCAAAACTTCTCCCAAAGTTTGACTTCTCATTTTGGTACTTTTGTGTCCTTCTTCCCTGTGGCAGACATGAAACGTGTTAAAATAAAAGAAAATATCAAGGACAGTCATTCAGCCATAGTTTATACCAGTAACTGTGGTTTCCAGAAACTGTGCAGCTGCAAAACCACACACAGAGACAGTCGGTCAGCAGGCTGTGATTAAAGGACTTTAGCAGTTTTTGGGGGGTGTTGTTTTTCCTGAGTACTTTCAGGAAATAAAGTCTCTGCTGGGCCTTTTTCATCAAATAAGCCATGTTCACACCTCAGGTGAACTCCTCTGTAATATGGGCTCCCAGGAAACAGAAGTCTGAAACCCTCTCTACACAGTCCCCATTAATGAGTAATGGCTGAGTAACCTTTACCCTTCAACTTGAAGTCCACACTGAACTCCTTTGTCTGGAAGGGTAGCCAGTGCTGAGCCTGAGAACTGTGGACATTAGATGGAATTGTTGATGTTAGTGTGTGGTGTGTGTGGGTTACCTGCATCTGGCAACTGCCTCTAAACTGGCAGAAGTGATTTAGCTCCTTTGTGTATAACTCTGCTAGTGAAGTATCACTTTTAAGTGTCAGACCCTTTCACTGTCAGATAAAAACAGATAAAAAGCAAAAATCTCCTGGTTTTTGTTAACAAAGCAAAATAAAAACCCTGTAATATACCTTTTTTCTTAATAAACATTGCACAGTCCAAACTGTATATTTAGTTTCTTGATATGTTAAATTTATCCCTAAACAGTAATTGTGTATTATCTTGTATTCATCTTAGGAACCTTTAAAAATCCTGTACATATAGAAACAGATACATAAAATGTATCCAAATAATATTGAACAACACATAATTTGTGAGTTTTTGATTATTTTACATCACTGTAAGCGTACGTGTTACTGCTGGCAATGTTTGCACAACCATTTGGATACCTTTGGATACAAACTGACTGCACACCTTACAGATGAACTTGGTTTTCTTGTCCTTTGATCTGGGACAAATATAGCATCTCTTGCGCTTTCCTGAATGGTTGGTGCATGTAAGGTTGATCCTATGTTGTTTGTTTTTCTTATGTCACTGTTATGTCTGGTGGGTGTTCTGTTCGGTTTATGTACACTAGGTGTCACCCACGAGTCTTTGTCTGTGCACTTAAGTAGATTCCACCTGTCTGTAGTTTGTCTTGTTACCGTGCCACCTGTTCTGTCTTATCCACTGATTACATGTCTGTTCTGATTGGTTCTTGGTTGTTTGTCCCTTGTATATATGTTTAGTTCTTTTTGTTCCTGGCACGGTTGCATACACTCACTTTACCTGATGCTAGGTACCTGACCTGTTCTCTTTTGTTTTCATGTTTTGGCCCACGTGCTGGTTTCTGTTCAGTTCCTTTGTTTTTGCTTAAATAAAGCTTAATGGAAATGTCGGTCCGCGTTGGTGGTCTACATGTTCATGCTGAGCAGGCTCGGGACGTGACAGTAATACTGAACCAAAAGAACATCAGAAGTAGTAGTTGGAGATCAAGCACTTGTTGAGCTCTTCTAATTACATAAGTTATGTAATCAAACCTACCAGGAATGCCGGGTGCTCCAGGGGTGCCTGGTTGACCTTTGCCTCCTGGTTCTCCAGGCAGCCCAGAAAATCCTCTGGCTCCTGGAGCGACACCTAAAACCTCACCAGGTTGTCCTGGTGCTCCTGGAATCCCAGGACGACCATCTTTTCCTGGAATACCTGGGGATCCATTGCTAGTGATGGCTGGTAAACCTGGATCACCTCTTGGTCCAGGAAAGCCTGTGAGATCATTTATATGGAGCTGATTAACATTTTCTGTCACTCATCAGTTTTTCAAACATTACATCATCATTTGCCCTGGAGAGAGTTTGTCCCACAGTGCTTTCAAGTCTCCGGAGTGTTGGGTGTACCTTGTGGTCCTGGTTGACCTCCAAAGCCTGGGCTTCCTTGCTCACCCTTTGCACCATTAAAACCTGGTCGTCCATTTGGTCCTGGTGGACCAGGCCGACCTTTTGGACCTAACACATACAGGTACATTTAATGAAAATGTCTTGTCCTTTAATTCCTCTTTCTTCAAACGCAAATTGGCTGGAAAATATTACCTGGCACTCCTGTTAGTCCAGGAATTCCTGGATCACCAGTCTCTCCTTGAATTATGCAGGGCAACATTTGACCTGTGGAGACCCATAACATTATCAGTCAGACATCCTGAAACTGGCGACACCAGGCACCAGCTGCTTTCAAAACTGACTCTACTAACAGACTGTATTAATATTGCCTTCATAACAGCTTTAAAGACTACCAGGTGAACAAAAAGTGAGATATGTAAAAAAAAGTCTGCTGTACATAGAATTATTGGTAGCAACAAATGTAGCAACATTTTATGGCATCTGGAAAGAAAAATGAATATACACACCAGGATAAAAAGATTGTCATATTAATGTTGATAGTAGATAAATATAAGGAATTATAGTGGCTTAATGCAATTAAGTATTATTCTTGACTTATGTTGAAAAAACTGTCAGTATTAACCAAATGCCAAAAATAGAAAGAACAGTTTAGGTTTGCATTTTTGTAGACCAACTCAAATCCAAAGCAGAATCACAAACCACAGAAATATTGAAAAGCAAATAAACACAATATCTATTAAGATCCATGATAATGCTAAAATAATGGTTTTTGTTTAATGAACCTATATCATGGAATACTGAATTTTCCCAACTTTGTTTAAATATAACTGATTAGGGTAGTACATAAATATAATAGTCATTCTCAAGTCTATACAACTCATACATGTAATCAAAGCTGCAAAAACAGCTTGTTTTAAATGCATTGTTTTTGTGATGTCACTAAATCCAACATATGGACATTATTACTGCTGCTTCCAAACAATTAAAGACTGTGGCGTCTCTGGTCGGTGGCCGCTAGAGGCCGATCTGCCCTGGCTAACTCTTATTTTGAAATAATGTCTATGTACATCAGGTTTGGGTTAAATCATCTTTGTTTACTGCTGTCCAGGGTTTTCGTCTAAGTGTTTGTGGTAGTCCTGTGTCAGTCCACCATGGCAGTAACCTAGAGTTTATGTTTTTTTGCATTGTGTAAATAAAGTCCAGTGAACAATGGAAGTATATATATTTATACACACTATGAACATGTATACATATAGATCCAATATGATATGTAACGAGATACTTATATTTACTTATATAGCTTTAAATATACATTAGGCATGCAACGGTGCACAATAAATTACCGGATCGTTCGGTACACGCTGCACGGTTCGGTACGCCCTTGAGTACCGCGGTAGTTCGGTTTTGCACTTCCTTTTGAAAATTGCGCTTAATGCTTACCATACTGTTAAGCAGCAAGCGCCAATGAGCGAAAGCCCTCCACCGAGTTAATGTCCAATCACTGTTGTGGCTCCACCCACTCGCCCTCCCCCACACTTAATCTGAGCTCGCAGCTCATCTCAGAGACGCGGAAAAAAAGAAAAACAAACAAGCATGGCCAGCACCAGCAGAACAGCAGACGTTTGAAGAAGCACCGGCTTCGTACAAATCTTCAGGATGGATTTTTTTGGGGTTCACTGTAGAATACAACGACCAGGGAGTCAAAACAGTTAATAGTAATGTCACTGTTTGTAAACATTGCCTAACACGTGTCCCATACTCATGGAAACATGAGCTATGTTGCTAAGCGTAGTCATGCTGAGATTATGGTTCCTGAACTAAAGGTAACAGACTAAAAGGTAACTGTCTCTATTAATGTAGATGCTGATCCTTTCGTGTGGTGGACGGCAAATGAGAGCAAGTATCCCCATGTTGCAAAAGTTGCACAACGTCACCTCTGTGTCCCAGAAACTTCTGTTGTGAGAGAGTTTTCTTCACTACAGGACACGGTGTAAGTGCAAGCCGTTCTTGTCCTGCAGCTGACAGTGTTGACAGGCTTATATTCTTGAAGAAGAATCTTATAATAGCAGAGGAATAAATACATCATGCCCATAATGGCAGTAACTGATAATGTACTTCATATCATGAATGTAACCGAAGTATGTTTACTTTGACTACTGTGTTGTGTTTAGAGCACTTTAAGAGGCACTTTAACATTTTTAAGAAAGTTTTTATTATATTTTGTAAGTTTGAATTTACATGTATACATATTTTAATCGTGAGTAAGAGGCAGTTTATTCTTTGTTGTGTTATTATTTGTAGTGTTATATTATTGAGCACAGTGTTGCTGGAATTTGTTTGAAAATAAAGATATAATTTGGGGAGAAAAAATATTGCTCTCTCTATGCACAAAACACGTACCGAAACCGAACCGAAACCGTGGCCCAAATACCGAGGTACGTACCGTACCGTGGGATACCTGTACCGTCGCACGCCTAATATACATACTTATATACTGTTGTATAGAATAGCTTTTTTCTCTTTTTTTGGTGATTTTACCTTGGAGTTTATCTTATCTTACATCTGTCTATTCAGCCTACAGCAGTTTAGGTATATAATTAGTAATAAGTATAATAATAAGTATACTGCTTTTTGAATGTGGTGCCATGCAAGGCAGTCAATAAGAACAAAGTCTTAAGACTTTAAGTTTGAAAATGTAAACTAATGATGACTTTAATCTTTAGCAAATAAAACCACACAATCTACAAGAAAAGTGTTGGCCCTTTTATGCACACAGTTTACCTTACATACTTACCTTTGGAAAATTCCTGACACTATTTATTCAGACACAACAACTTTCTTTCAACTGGTAGAAATAAGTGGAGTATTAATTCGCCGGTTGTCAGGATTTATTCCCCCTTCTCCCTGTGGTATACAGCAATAGCAGGGCTGATCACATGCGTCAGGCTCAGTTAGCTGATTGGGTAATAAAAGTCATATAAGCAGCAAGGGCAGAGAAAGTGAATTGAAACCAGCTGGCAAGAACATAACCACACAATTTAAAGCATCAGATAGACTTGCAGGGCGGACTCATTATGTGACATAACCGGCTGGTATTTTCTTTCTTTTTCCCCAATTCCTGCCAACTTGATGGGGCTCCAGTGTACCCAACAAACACACTTGCTTGTCTATTGGGGCCCCAATAATGGGCAATAACTGACTGGGCCAGACGCCATTAAAGTGATGTTTAGTCAAAAATCAAATTTACAGTTTTATCTTCACCCTGATCAACTAAGACAAGTTTTGTGCTTTAGTTTGGCTTCTTTAGCTTAGCTTCGGCTTAGATACAGCTTGAACTGTCTTACTAACTGAACTGAAGTTGCAATATCTCAAAAAAGCTGTGTGACTGGTTGTTGATTTTAAGTTGACTTGCCTTTACATTTTCAGAGTCAGAAACCACATAATCAAATCTGCTTGAGAAGACTCAACAACTCAATGTAATGATTTAGGCATGTAGTTTGCAAGATGCTAAGCTGGTGGCTATAAGCTTCCAATAATTGTTATCTACCTTAGTCCTGACTTCACTAACTTAACTCAAGTGAAGACTAAATAAGCAAACCACCGCAAATATGTCCTGGCTGATCAGCTACATTCGGTCTCTGGTGAAAACTGTAATGTGGTTTGATTTTTGCCTAAACAATCACCAGAATTAAAGAAAGCATTCCAATGTTGAGGTCCCTGATCCAGCACTCTGAAAACGTTCTTTTGGCTACAGCCCTGGGCTTCTCACCTCCCTCTCCGAAAGAGGCTTCATTAAGCCCCGCCTGCCCACAGCTGTCACCTAGTCACACAACATGCAAGGGCAAGAGAGATTGCAAGAGAGAAGCAGTCAGTCAATCAGTCCATCAATCAATTCATTCAGGCAGCATCACATCATTTAATGCAGAAGCATGAGACCAATTATATCATTAGCAGAGAATTACAACAGCTCATCCAAATAGACCAGGCATGATCTGTTAAAGCATAGCAAAAAGACAGAGCAAGAGGATACATTTCTGAGTGGGTAAACCATTCAGAGGACATGAGTGTGGTTTTAGTTGATAGGATTTGTTAATTCAGAATCATGAATTAAAGCATTCTGTTTTTTTACAGAACCAATGTTACGAAACCTCCAAATTTTGCAGTGAATGGATCAACCATCAAGCAGAATCAATTTAAATGTTAGCACAGGCATAATGAAGTACAAGCACACGAACATGAACAAAGACGCAGGACACACACATACATTTACACTCAGGTAAACAAAAGGAAAGTAATTAATTGTGTTAACCCATAGACGTTTTAAAACAATTTAAGTCTCTTTTGTTCATGCAAACGTTCTAAATTAGTAATCACAGCACTCTTGTGTGCCATATTCTTTAAGATTTAGATCTTTTAATTACATCCTACAGATTTTTTGGCAACATTTTCTTGTGCTGGTGGTGAGAATGTTGTAGAACCCACATGTTCTTAAGGATTCTACACGTACTTTCTTTCACAGAGAAAAACTGGGTATCAGCTATAGCTGGTTTTAGAGCTAAACTAACTTTTAGATCAATTTATACCCTTTTGATGAGCATACTTGCTTTATCTTTTGATATTCTTCAATAAATTCATACATATACGAGGGTCACTCTCACTTTGGGTAAAATTCTGGCAGAGGACTTGTTTAAACCAATTGAAAATGAATACTCAAATAGTGTTTGTGCTATAGACATATATACATCATCTGTTACTGCAAAATCTGTCTATGCTGTTTTCCCAAGTCAGTTCTTTTGTAGCCATTGCCTTAAAAACATCTGCTTGTTTCCTAGTCACCTAAGTTTGTAGCTGTGTAGCTCCTTAGTATCGCATTTTAAACTTAACAGGCAGCAGCTCTTCACAGCCACTGAAGTTGCCAGTTTGTGAACAATTTAGATGTTATGATAAAGCTGCGCACTATAAGTGAACAGGATTTTTGGCAAAGTTTTGTAATGGTTGTCCAAAATGAACAATGGACATGGCAGAGTATGAATGGGACATTTACTGCACATTTGTTTATTGCTGACCCTCCACCCCATTCCTGGGAGTTTTGTGTCCCACACAGAATTGACACGACTCACATAAAAGTGTGCAAATGACTTGATGGAAAGTGTGCAAAGTGAAAATACATACAGCATTGATGTGTTGAGAAAGTACAAGGACCTTTTGTATACACACATGGAAAACATGTGCACAAGTATACATATGTATATAAACTGATCACATGTGGTCAGCATACATATAGTATACAGTAATGTATCCACACTGACACTTGCAAACATACAAAGATATGCCTTTTCTGTTTACTCTCTGCTTTAGGTATGCCAGTTACTTCTGGGCCTTAGCAATGTAGACATTGATAGTTTCCCTAGTCTGACACTTTGGATTCAGTCCATTGGGGTGTTGCTAATTAGCTGATGAGCTGAATCGGGTATGTTTAGAATACTAAACTCTGTGGTTCAAAAGAACTGAAAGCTGACACATTTGCTCTAGCTAATGCTATTTACCTAATTTATTAAGAACTTACCTGGTGTCCCTGGAAGTCCAGGTGGTCCTGGAATCCCGTCGAGGCCAGGATCCCCTGGCAAACCTCGCACACCAGCAGGGCCTGGAATGCCAATGCTAGGCTCACCAGCTTGACCAGGGCGACCCTTCACACCAGGAAGCCCAGGAAAGCCTCGGTCTCCAGGCACTGCAAAACCAGCATCTCCCTGCAGATCGAGAGAGAGAAAAAGAGAGAGAGAGAGAGGAGAGAGAGAGAGAGAGAGAGAGAGAGAGAGTGAATAATATGAGCTTTAAAAAATAGTTGGTGTTTATTACGCTGGAGTAAAGCATGTTGCCAGTGAACGAGTGAAGCCATGTTCTCTGGGGTGATGGATCATGCTTCTCAGTCTGGTAATCTGATGTAGGAGTCTGGGTTTGGCAGTTGCTAGGAGAATGGTACTTACCTGACTGCATTGTGCCAAGTATAAATTATGATTTAGGGGTTGGGTCTGGCCCCTTAGTTCCAGTGAATGGAGTTCTTAATGCTGCAGCATACGAAGACATTTTGGACAATTTCATGCTCCCAACTTTGGTTCAAATTATTTGGTTCAAAGTACTGTACCCCCCAATCAAGACCCCCCAAAAAGAGACAAATATAGCAGTGTGGGGGTGGGTTCTTAACACTGTTATGAAGGCGGTAACCCCCAATTATGGAAGGGAAATTCATCCTCTGTTATATAACACGCTGACTATTATGCAGCTGTTTGAAACCTCTTATATACTCACAGGTGGTCCTGCTGGTCCAGGAAAACCAGAGACTCCTTCTCTTCCAGGTTTGCCAGTTTCACCCTGGGGACCAGGAACACCCCGCTGACCCATGTCACCCTTCTGTCCTTGACCTTGAGCAAAGTAATAGTCACCCTTCTCTCCTTTACGCCCAGGAAAGCCTGACCCTCCAGGTTGACCCTGAAATGAGACACATGATGTCAGGCATGTTGTGACACTGTGACAGAAAGTATCAACCATTATCTCTCCAACTCTAAAAAGAAGATCCCCATACAGTGTGTTTGTAACTGGTGTAAAGTGAAGTTTCAGTAAAAATTGAAACTTTGAATTGAAAAAATTGCAATGGTGTTTTTTCCATCTCTCTAGCATGAGGTAACATCAAAGCACAATTATCAGTGGATGCTTGGCTCTTACTCTTGGGCCTTGGGATCCGAGGAACCCTGAAGGTCCTTGGTCACCAACTTCTCCTTTCTTTCCATTTTCTCCTGGGCGACCAGGGAGTCCTTGAAAGCCGGGTAGACCTGGAGGACTTAAGCTTGTTCCACCCAAGCAATTACAATCTCCAACGTCCCCTACAATAACAGGATAAGTGCTACAATTTAATGACCAATTTCCAAATGTACATTCAGTTTATTTCCCAGCATATCAGTGGCTGTGTTAAGTAGGTTGTGTTCCTCACCTTTAAACCCTCTGTACCCTCTGTTTCCTGGTGGCCCTCGGCTACCTTTCGGGCCTGGTGGTTCAGGTAAATTATTTGTCGATGGACCAAATGGTGCTGACGGAAGAAGAGGAAGAGGAAATGTAAAAAGACAACTTTAGTTCATTTGTGATTCAGAATTAGAATACTTTCATGTCTTCAACAACAAAGTTTCTGAAGCCAGGGCATTTATTATTCATTATAGGTTTGGACAGGTTAGTTAGCATTAACATTGATGTGTTCTGCCAAAAATAATCTTTCACAGTGAAAGAAAGCAACTCTTTCCATTGACCCAGAAATGGAAATTGGTCAGTGCTTAAAAATAAGCTCCTCGTTTTGTGACAGAGACAAATGACATGCTTTGTCACAAGCGTCCTCTTCATTCCTGACTTCGTGAATGAGGTAGACACTTATTAAAGCATGTTTTGAATGTTAGGCTATATGCTTGATAATTGTGAGATGAGGCTTTATTGCAATGTATTTATGCAATATACCCACTAACTTTGGACTACCTGTTATTATTTGACCCTTAGACCCCATAGTCACCACCAGGCATGGGCCAACCCAGTGACTGGTCATCACTAATTGTCCTGGACATATTATCTAAATTACTAATTAAATTATTAATCTTGACTGCCTCAGTTGTGTAGATCTGACCTGGATCTAAATTCTGCGGGAAAAAATCTTCAGGAACAAACAAATGACAACTTCAGCACAAAAATGTATTTTGTAATTTCTTAGCAATCACAACTGGAGCCCCTTCAAAGACACTTCAAAAACAGGAACAGATCTGACACTACATTGTCAGTTGTGTTAAATCATGTAATATGAATAATAGACAGTATATAAGCTAATCATATGTAGGTCTTACATTTTGATTTTATTTACTAGATAAACTACAAAAATCTGCAAAAAAGTGTTATTTATAGCTTACCCGGAACACCTGGTGATCCAGGGAGGCCTGGAGGTCCCTGTAAACCTACACCTCCAGGTTGACCTATAGGCCCATAGGTTGTACGACCAGGGTTTCCTTTCTCTCCCTTAGAACCAGGAGTTCCCGGCAGCCCAGTAAGTCCTGGAGTGCCTGAATGGACAAAAGCATTTAATAGCACTGGATAACACTAACCAATGTATTAATACAGTGAAACTGCTTCTGTATTTCAGTTATGTATTTGTCTTAAACACAAATGCTATTGTGATATATAACTGCACCTGGGGTGGAAAATCCAGGAGCACCAGGTTCTCCAGGACGCCCTTCTGCACCCACATCCCCAGCTGCACCTGTAGGACCCTCAAAACCAGGATCACCTCTAGGACCTATTGGAAATCAGAAGAAAGATATTTTTATATATCAGAAGTGAGCGTGAGAGAGTTCTGATATTAATCCGCTTATTTTACATGTTTAACATGAAACACTGAGGCCGTAAATATTTTTTTGCATCCACCATTATTGTATTAATGTCAACATTAAATATGAAGCATTATGGACAATAAATAAGATATTGTTCTACTCACCATCACTGTGAAAGAAAGTTAAAAGACCCTGTACTCTTTTACATCTAACCACACTGATCACAATAACTGAATTATATTCATATTTAGAAAAATCAGCGTAATGACTCTTCAATACAGGCGCATCAATGTGTGAATGCATAAGATGGTGCAGTAAATACCTTTCACTGATTCCACATTTTCAGCAACAAACACAGGTGGGCCTTCGGGACCTATGTCTCCCTTGTAACCCTGTCAAAAAAAATAGATAGAGAGGAGAATTTTTTTTTTCAGCCATGCCACACAGATTTAGGCTCTGCATTGCAAAATCCCTGGGGCTGAACTCACTCCTGCATTTACATTTACATTTATGGCATTTATCAGATGGTTTTATCCAAAGCGACTTCCATTCTCTAACTACAGGGGACAGTCTCCCTGGAGCAACTTGGGGTTAAGGGTCTTGC
>JBBJLR010000013.1:69815-85919 GCA_037577145.1 Brachypetersius gabonensis
GTGTGTTGGGAGGTGGAAGCTGAGGAGAGACTCTGTGTGTGTTGGGAGGAGGATGCTGAGGAGAGACTGAGTGTGTTGGGAGGAGGATGCTGAGAAGAGACTCTGAGTGTGTTGGGAGGAGGATGTTGAGAAGAGACTCTGGGTGTGTTGGGAGGAGGATGCTGAGGAGAGACTCTGAGTGTGTTGGGAGGAGGATGCTGAGGAGAAACTCTGAGTGTGTTGGGAGGAGGATGTTGAGGATGGAGCTGCAGGGAAGAGAAGAGGAAGGCCCAGTTGGAGGTTTATGGGTGTGGTTAAGGGACATGCAAGCATGCAGAGGGCAGAGGACAGAAGGAATCTGCTGTGTGATCTGCTGTGGGGATCCCTAATCAGGAGCGGGAGAAAAAGATGTCTGGAGACAAGTATTTTAAAAAAGGAACGTAACTTGTTTGATCAATAGCAAACTAGTACACAATGGCATCCATATTTTAACGTTAACAGATTTATATTTTCCATATTATCATAATACCTTGTTTTGTTTGATGAGTAGACTATGGACATTTTTTCTTGTTTGTATGCTCCCATTTTTATAGCAGGGTTTCTTCATAACATCTGATATGTTTATGTGTGATCAATAACTGCTTGGAGAAATTTGAGATGCATACTTTTGACAGGTATGCTATTGTCAAATGGCGCTACAACAAAATGCTGTCCCTGAAACAAAGTGGTAGCTCAGTGGTAATAACTACTGTTTGTCTCTTCACTACAAATGAAGTCAAAAGTAAATGCAGATAAAACTACTGATTCCATTGTGCAGTGTCAGAAACTATAGTGTCCTCAATGAAAAAGTCGACTCTTTTTTGTAATGCATACATTTTGATTATGCAATCATAAAGGTGCTAAAGTCTCCTCCTAAATTATGTGTTGTAGAAAATCTACACAGTCAGAATGTATGTGTGTAAAAGGCCTTATGTTTATTATTTAAGTTCACTGATGTAATAACACTGGCGTCTATTGTTAATACAGAGTACACCCTTAATATCACAGTGGACTCAGTGGATACTCTTAAACTCTTTATATTGGTCACTTGTTGCATGAGATATTTTATCATACCTGTAAATATCAGTTGCTTTTACATCTGGTCACTTTCAGGGTTCTTTACAAGTGAAAGGTGAGCGTGGCCCTCCAGGTGAGCCCGGTCCCATGGGACTGACTGGAGACAGAGGCCCTCCTGGACTCCCTGGATTTGCGCCTCAGGGGCTACCTGGAGAGAAAGGATTCCAGGGTGTGTCAGGAAGACCTGGGGCTCCTGGACCATCAGGTGAGATCAGATACAAGGCTTGGTAAAGAAACTAGATTGAAGGTACAGTTATTGGTTTGCACACATGGAAGACGACATTGTTTAACTGTTAGCTAGCTTGCTTGATTGTAGTTGCTCACTTCATTTTTAATTATTACAACATGATGTTAGTTGTAAACTCCCTTTTCATCTGGTAGGTCAGAAAGGTGAACCAGGTCAGTCTGTCTCTGAGAAAGGTGCAACTGGACCTAGAGGACGTGATGGAGACCCTGGTCCACAAGGACTTCCAGGTAGAGACCTCATTTATCTCATGAACCACTGAAACTTAGTATTTTACATTTTAAAACAACATAAATAGTTTAAAACGAGTCTATCCCTGAAAATACATGAACATATTTCAGAATATTGAACCGTTTGGAGACTGAGAATCAGGCATAAAGTGTTCGAAATTAAATCTATTGTCAGACAGCTCCATTTGATGTTGGCTGAGATAATTCCATATAATTGTCATTTTTGCTTGTACAGGAAACCCAGGTCAACCAGGACAAAATGGCTTCCCAGGACTACCTGGAGCAAAAGGAGAATCTGGCCTCCCGGGTATTGGCTTGCCAGGACCCCCGGGTGCTAAAGGTAATGCCAGAGTGACTACTTTGAATGCATTTTACCTGGAAACAGCACAGGTGACGAATTATAACAGAGGCTTTAACCTTAAATACTGAATACTAGTCACCAAGTCTTCTGCTGCTTAGTCTTGTAACTACATATTTTACAGTTTCATAGTAATTACTGGATATAAGAAATTAACACTGTTGAACACGTTTCCCAGGATTCCCCGGTATTTCTGGCAGTCCTGGTGGTCCTGGACTCCCTGGTCCTCCAGGTATTGATGGATTGCCTGGCCAGCCTGGATTTCCTGGGCCTAAGGTGAGCATCTGTGACAATGTACATGAACCTCTGGACAGTGTGCTGCGAAAACAAATCACTCGGCATGTAAAATCATCCACAGTACACTAACCTGGTACTGGTGGTTTAAACTCAGGAACAGCAAACACATTCCTACTAAACATAGTCTTTCATCCCTGTCTCTAGAGAGATGGTTTTTAGAGTTAAACCTCCAATATACTTACTTAACTGTGCATGCGTGTCCACAGGGAGAACCCGGTTTTGGAATTCCTGGCCCTCAGGGGCCCCCAGGCCCCCAAGGCAGTAAAGGACTCCCTGGATCTAAAGGTGATCCTGGTTTCCCTGGAAACCCTGGTTCCCCAGGCAAACCAGGTGTTGATGGTGTTCCTGGAGAAAAAGGTATAGTTCTGGATCAGTTGTTACTAGATAAGGATAATACTGAACCAAAACTGAATTTGCACATAACTTGAATTTTGTTTTGTGGTTGTTGCATTTTAAGTCTTTCTCATGTAAAGTTAAGCAGATAAAACAATAATGCACATTAAGCTTTGCTGATGAACTGACCCTTTTGTCGCAGGTGATCTTGGTTTTACTGGTGGTCCCGGTCCCCCTGGCCCTCGTGGCCAACCTGGTTTTGGTGCACCTGGTCTCCCAGGACCACCTGGGCCTCCTGGGTCTATAGGTGCTACAGGTACGTGTGTAGGAAGACAGGCACTCGCCACAGGTTACCTTAGTGCAGCCAGACTGATAAGCTCAGGAGAGCCAAGTTGTCCTGTTCATTTGTACAAGTGAGATGTTGTCAGTTTTAGTTTCATTACTTGTGGCCCTTTCTCCTTTGCAGGTTTCCCTGGTGTAAAAGGTGCTAAAGGAGACACTGGGCCTCCGGGTTTTGGCCTTCCAGGCTTGCCTGGAGACATAGGAAGCCCTGGATTCCCTGGATCTGCTGGTCCTCCAGGTCCCCCTGGAATCCCTGGTTCTTCTGGCCAAAATGGACTACCTGGGCTCCCTGGTAATATAATCTAGCTATCCTGACCTCACTTCCCTTAGCAAAACATTTATTTGATCGTTTTATTACGCTTATTGCGGTTTGTTTCTTCTGACTATTCCAGGAAAAGTATTTTGCATCAATTGCTTTGTGAGTCTAAGCTTTGAACTGCTTTGAACTCTCTGACTGTCATCCATATCTGTCACCTGTAACTAAAGGCACAAAGGGAGACATGGGTTCAATGGGTGCTCCAGGTCCTGCTGGGAATCCTGGCAACCCTGGTGCCCCGGGCTTTATCGGACCAAAAGGTTTGTCTTATTTTATTATTTTTAATTATTGCCACAATCCAAAGTATTCCACTGATCCACATATGACTTGTCTGTCCTTTAAGGTGATGATGGTATCGCAGGACGGCCAGGCACCCCAGGTTCTGAAGGATCAAAGGGTGACAAAGGTGAACCAGGTATACCAGGCCCTCCTGGTTTTAGGAGTCCCGAGGACTTGCCAAAAGGAGCAAAGGGAGAACCAGGATCTTCAGGTGACTGGCTATGTCTAAAAATATGTGTGGCAAATGCTTTAAATAAAGGTTCAAATACGCAACCGTCATTAACAATCAACTACTAATAGCCATTAGCATCAAAACCAGCTGGATTTGTGTGCAGCTGCAAATCTATTTTACATTTCCCAGCTATTTTCATCAATTCCTGTGCATAGAGATGTACCTTTATCACAAAATACACAGTGTCTCTATGTACAATCCTTACTGGGGAAAATAACACAGAGTATATAGTATCTTTCATCTAAATTCACAAATACATACATTTCCACATCATGTAAGTTTGAACCTTTTAAAAAGTAAGAGTTTCATGTAATATGTAGACACTGCTAAAGTCTTGAATCGTATAATTCAATCCATAGTACATACGTGGTGGTGGCCAAGTGGATAGAATACTTGCCTCTGGACCAAGAGGTCATGGGGGGTGAATCCTACCTTCCTGAGCTAGACCTGTAACCCCAAATGGCTTCAGGGAGATTGTTCCCTGTAGTTAGGGAATGGAAGTCACTTTGGATAAAAGCATCTGCTAAATGCTGTAAATGTAACTCTGCAAGAATGGTTTAAATTTACTACTAAAACTGCACTGACCTATCATATCATGGACAAGACGTCTGTCCAGTACATCCCACAGATGCACAATTGGTCTGAGACGAAGGGAATTTAAAGTCAAAGTCAAAACCTCACAACTTTTCCTCAACCCATTCCTGAACAAGATTTTCAGTGTGGAAGTGTGCATTATTCTCCTGAAAGAGGCCCTTAACTTTGAAATATAATTTAAAATATTTTGCCTTTGTTGAAATACATGTTTTTTTCTTCACAAGTATTTGTATTCACATGTTCACATGCAAAGTAACAAATACCCAAGCTAAATTGTGATGGAAATTTTAAGACATTAAGCGAACTGAATGATAAATGGTTACAAATACTGCTAACAGGAACTATTAGGAAGAGAAGCGAGCATCAGACTGCAATTCTATAGATACTGAAGTGGCTAGTCACACCACCTGCCAGTGCAAGACCTTTAACAACACCTGCATTTAGCTTAAACAAGTTCAAGCAGTCTTTGGTTTGCAGTTATCTGGCCCCAAGGGAAAAATATTTCAATATTTAAGTATTTTAAGCATGAGGCTATCTATTTGTCTGTTGATTAAAGTGGCTGATTGAACTTAACACGTATTTACACTCTCTTGCTCTCTTTCCCTATCTCTCTCTCTTTCTTTCTTTCTATGACTCTCTCTCTCACAGGTCTTCCCGGTTTACCAGGAGCAAAAGGTGTTGCTGGTATTCAAGGAGATCCCGGTCTCCCTGGACCGGATGGACGTCCTGGTTTACCTGGAGCCCCAGGTAACTCATTCTTTTTTTTTTCTTGGGGAGCTATACATTAGATTTGAAAGAGTGCAGATATTACTGTACACGATTTTGAGGATCTTCTCAAAAAAACATCCTCTGCTTGCACCATAGGCCCCAAAGGAGAGCCTGGAATCCCAGGATTAGCAGGAACACCTGGTGCCTCAGGACTGAAAGGCAGTATGGGCGAGATGGGACAACCTGGTAAAGTCTTCTGTGTAGCACACTTTCCAAAGTGTACAATAAGAGGACTTTAGACTTTTGAGATGATGAAGCCAGACTAAGCTAGCTTCTTTTATGATAGGCCCTACTGGACCTAAAGGAAGTACTGGTCTGCCTGGGCAACCTGGGCTGGCTGGATCTCCAGGATCACCAGGGTTCCCAGGTATCAAGGGAGACCCAGGCACTCCAGGCTTTGGACAACCAGGACCTCCAGGACCCAAGGTAAGAATAACCATTGCTGTGTTTGAACAGCAGTGAAACATTTCTTGGAGATGATGCTTTTGTTAAAAAAATAAATGTGGGTCTGATGAATATAACTATACTGACCTTGTTGGACAGGGTGAACCTGGCTCTCCTGGTTTCCCTGGACCCCAAGGGTTAAAAGGTAATGCAGGATCCCCAGGTCTTCCAGGTTTACCTGGCAACCCTGGTCCTAAGGGTGATACAGGCGGACCAGGATTACAAGGTACAGTACAACAAAATCACTTTCCATCACATACTGTCAACAAGGCACTATAGGTACTAGGATATGCAAAGTTATTTAAAATATCAAAAGTGTAATGATTTTATTGGCTTTAGGTATGCCCGGTTTTACTGGTCCTAAGGGTGCGGATGGAAGTCCAGGGCCACCTGGCCAAAGTGGATTTTCCGGACGGCCAGGAGATCCTGGCTCACCTGGCCAAGCAGGTTTACCTGGAGAAAAAGGTCAAGCTGGTCGTGATGGATTTCCTGGACTCGCAGGAGCAAAGGGAGACCCAGGTAAACCAATGCAAATGATGTATACAATAATATATTATAAATGTAACAATAGGCTCATGTATGAAAATGGTATCCTATTTAAAATGAAAACAACTGTGAGTCATATGTGTCTCATAAATGTGATCTAAGGTCTGTTTGTTTGCCCTCTGTATAGGTCCTCCGGGTATTGGAAATCCAGGTCCTCCTGGTTTCCCTGGATTGGCAGGTAAAGGATTACAAATGAATAAAAAATAATAATTGATTAATAAATAATAATAATTAATTATGTGAATCCCCCCATATTGTCTGTTTCTCCCAAAAACAATATTATTTTACTGTACCCTTCTGTTATTCTTACAGGTCCCAAAGGAGACGTGGGGTTTCCTGGATTGCCTGGTGGCCCTGGTTACCCAGGACCAAAGGGGGATCCAGGAATGCCTGGCCCACAAGGCATCCCTGGTGTACAGGGGAACCCCGGTCCACCTGGCCAGTCCCTACAGGGGCTTAAAGGGTCCCCGGGTCCTCCCGGTATGACTGGAAGACCCGGTAAGCTGCCCACCCTGTCTTATACTTCTATTCCAGAGTGTCTGACTG
This sequence comes from Brachypetersius gabonensis, assembly GCA_037577145.1. Classification (NCBI taxonomy): domain Eukaryota; kingdom Metazoa; phylum Chordata; class Actinopteri; order Characiformes; family Alestidae; genus Brachypetersius; species Brachypetersius gabonensis. The sequence continues at coordinate 76,440 of JBBJLR010000013.1, forward strand.
CTTCTGAAGAGTTTTATTCCTCAGAGTTTAAATCCAGTCCTAAATTAAAAACCCTTTTTTAATGTTCAAATACTTGTCCTGAACTTGATAAACCGGACCAGTGTGTGTGTGATTAAACTCTGCAGGGCATTAACTCTCCAAGAGCAGGGCTCGTCTTGTTGATTGACTCTGCTGTTTGGTTCTCCCAGTACTAAACCTGCTTGTATCTTTCTGCAAATACAGAGATAAATGAAAACCATGCAGTCAGTAGTTTAAATATCAACCACATTATAAATCAGACCATGTGTGGATACATTGAACCAGACAGTAGAGTCCCATTCACTATGTTTAATCATGTGACTGTCTTGCATGGGAAGTTGCACAAATCAGCGTGTGGAATCAGTGTTTTGCATCCATGTCACCTGCACAAAACAATCATCACAAAATCACAGAGCTCTGCACATACACGGTGTTTCTCACGTTCCAGTGCACGCAAATCTTTCTGTCACTCCCTTCTCCTCAGTGTATGTTGTGTATCAGAAATGTGTGTAAGGTTGAGGGGTTTGCACGCACCAATCAGCGTGTGCCCGACCGGGGCCTGATAAGCATGGACTGATCCACAATGTCTGTGTTTATTTATTTATTTTGTGTATTTGTTCATCCATCCCTCCTCATGTGTCCACCCCCACCCCCCACCCCCACTGTGCTCTTGGGGAGAGAAATCTTTGTACCGTCTCCACAGGATTGTGTCTCTGGGATCACCACTTATGTGATGTCAAGTGTTTACAGTTTATGTGTTTCCACCTGCATGAGGACTGTGTTTTATGTTCTAATGTTAAATAAATGTAAAGCCATCACAGAACTGTCCAAAATGGGCTCCATCAATTGAATTGAACTGACCAAGTAATTATCTTACAGTGCTAAACTTGAATGGGCTTCAGTGGATAGACTGCTTCCCTCTGAAAATATTTGTGTAAAACAAACCTTTGCTGATTGTAAATAAAACCTAACTGATGAATAAAACACATGTAAAACTGACACAAAGCCAAGACCCCAATTTTGGGTAGTGTCTGTAAGGCTAAAGTTTTGCCCAGATGCATTCTGGGTATGACATGTACCTCCTGTTTCCTACGGCACCCTCCTGATGACGCCTAATGGTGACAGGACTGGCAGGTCAGATCCTTCAGAGTGTTTAAAGATTCTTTGATTTATATTTACTTTTTTCAACTGTACAACAGTAAAGTATTTCTGCTTTACATACTAATAACCTTGAAGTAATATTAGGGCTTTTTCCTCAATCCAAGTGCTATTATATAGAACATGAATAGAGACTTACTTTGCCTCTTTGGGAATATAATAAGAACACACTAATCTGTATCGCATGCATTTTACATAATTATCAATTATTCATGGTCAAAGAAAATTTCTACTCCTTTTGCAGTTTGTGAAATCAGAGTCAGAAAACGTTATTGATCCCTGAGGAAAATGCTTAAAAGTATATACTTATCATTGAATACTATGAGTTTTTTCAACAGCCATGTAATTATTTTTGATTGGCATGGTTACTTGCAGAAGCTGAGGTAGCAATTTAAGAAATCTCAGCCCCCATTTTATAATACAGCAGCATTTAATGTTAAAACAGGACTTTGGTTGAGGAAATCAGCCAAATTGTTTTCAGTAGAGAATATCATTACATTACAGAACATTGCTGTTTTAGTGTGCATGGCCTTTTTAAATTGCATGTGAAGTGTAGCCAGGTTCAGGCATATGTATGAGCCGAAGTTCAGTGTAAGATTAATGTAAAAATTGGCTTGAATGTTCATGTGAAAGGGCTTGGTTACTCAGTGGAGGCAAACACAAAGATCATCATTGTTTTTGCAGTTTGTGTTTTCCCCCAAATGATGAAACCTTGCTGATGCTGATGCTTAACTATGATGCTCTGCTAACTTTTGCTCTTGTTTTAAATCTGCATTGTGCTACCGGGGTCTCTCACTTTCTCTGGAACTTTGGGAACCTGTTGACCCCAATATAGGTCCTCCAGGTTAGATGCCTTGGTTTCATGCCCACCATGATGGTTCTCTGCACTTTTTCATATTTGTAACACTGTTTTGTGATGTTAGCCGCTGGGTTGCACTTTTATTGCAACTATTTTATTATGGTTTTTTTTCCCAAGGAGTTTATAAAGCACTCATTAACCATGAACTACAAAACACCAGTACCTGACAGAAACATATTTTCGGTTACACAGAGCATTCAAACATTGAAATGTCATTCATATGATTTTTATATTTTCTTGGCAAGGTCTGTATTGTACCACTGTACATGTTTCTGATATGAGGTTAAAAGATGTAAGTAGTGGCATTTAATGGTGACCAGAAGGATTAACGCCACTTTCGTCTTGGCATTGTGAAGGTCTCCCTGGTCCAGAGGGTCCCCGTGGACTTCCAGGAAGTGGAGGGCAAAAGGGCGAGAAAGGCTTCCCAGGAAGCCCCGGAATAGCTGGCTTACCTGGACAGAAAGGCGACACTGGACTTTCAGGCTCTCCGGTAAGCTACAGTATGAGTATGAAAGAATAGTGGATAAATGTTTCATTGGGATAATTGTGTCAGCTTAGTAAGTGACACTACTTAGTAAACCCTGGCACAGCAAGCATTGTAGCTCACATTATAACCAGGTTTGTTCAGTTTTCTTACACTCCTTATGGATGAGACGAGATACATGTTGTGACATTCCGTCTCTCTTCTTGGGCAGGGCCCCACTGGCTTCCCTGGAGTTAATGGACCTAAAGGAGACCTGGGTATGCCAGGTTCTCGTGGATTTCCAGGTCAGTCAAATCTATAAGGCAAACTGCGGCACTGAATTCCTTCCAGTCGGTATTTAGCATGGTTTAATTTATAACATTATCTGCTGTATGTCTACTCACTGCAGGAAGTAAAGGTGTGTCTGGTCCCCCTGGACTTAATGGTCCCCCTGGTGATCCTGGTGACACTGGACCTCCAGGTGAGCATAGCATCATGTGTTCTTTATAAAGCCATTACGTCCTTATTTCCAAACAGCCCCTTTGATGTTTCTCTGTTAATTTTCTTCTTAGGCCTTCCTGGTAACCCAGGTGTAGCACCAGCACCCATTGTGGTGAAGGGGGAGCAAGGACCGCCTGGTCCCCCTGGCCTACCAGGACCACAAGGTCCACAAGGACCTCCCGGGCTGAAGGGTCTGCCAGGTTAGTGTTACAAATAGTGCCTAATGAATACCTGCTCTGGTAGGAGCAACATAGTTGTTCCCATGTTTGTGACTGATCTCACATCTCTCATAGGTCCGCCTGGTTCCACGGGTGACCAGGGTCTTGATGGAAGCCCAGGATTCAATGGCCCACCTGGAAGAAAAGGAGACCTAGGACCACCTGGAAATAAAGGTACAGTCTTCATGCTTGTATTATGTATAAGTGTATTTATTAGTGGTGGGCCTTTATCGGCGTTAACGTGCTGCGTTAATGTGAGACTCTTATCGGGCGATAAAAAAAATATTGCTGTTAATCTATTCATAAAGTTGGGTTGGGAGCTGGGTCTATACGACGCAAGCTATGATGACTTTCACCTTGATAAAAGTCATCATAGCTACTTAGCTACTCGCTAACAAGCAGCACCGTTTAGCTTCGCCTGGGTCCTAATGCCCGCCTGCTATGTACAGCAGCTTCAACGGCCAGTACATCATTTAAATTCAGTGATGATAGCTAGACTTATTATTTTTCATTTAAATTCATAGTCTTGTTTCTATTTGTAAACTGTGTATCTGCGCTCAGTGACATCTTGTATGAAATGTTTGGATATATAATTAAAAAATAGTAGAATAATGACTATATATTTAGGGTGGCTTGGGATCATTTGGGGGGGGCTCAGACCTTTGGCAGAATTCAAATGAGCCATTTTAATTTAGATTAATCTAGATTAAAATTTTAATCTAGATTAATCTAGATTAATTCCAAAATTACAGCGAGATTAATCTACATTAAAAAAATTTATCTATGCCCACCCCTAGTATTCATGTAATATGTAGTATGTATGTAATATCTGAGCATGTATTCCACTGTAAAGAGGAACAGTTTCAATCTATTTCTATATGGCCTCCATCTATATTGTGAAAAATCCAGCATTGTGCGTAAAGTCTGAAGGATTCACGTCATGAGATGTTTGTATCAGGTGTCTTTCTTCTAATCTTTCCTTCTGATGTTTGGTTCTTAGGACCACAAGGTGTCCAAGGCCCTGCTGGTGCAGATGGCCCTCCAGGTTTTCCAGGCCCTCCAGGTCATGGCTCAGTTGCACATGGATTCCTGATTACGCGGCACAGCCAAGCTACAGATGTGCCAAAATGCCCAGAAGACACCACACTAATCTATGATGGCTACTCTCTGCTCTATGTGCAGGGCAACGAAAGGGCCCACGGCCAGGACCTGGGTGAGAAAACGATGTCGTCCATGAACTCTTGATATATAGTGTGGCACTCGAATCAGGATTAGAATCACCACATTCCTTATAGACCACTATCAATAAACACCCCTGAAACAGCACTCCTGAGTGGAGATGTGTTGTGAATGAAACCACTGCCCATACACATACCCAAAGAAGAGTTTTAATGCAAAAGTATTCTTCTTTCTTTGCTTCTCTCAGGTACTGCTGGGAGTTGTCTAAAACGTTTCAGCACCATGCCTTTCATGTTCTGCAACATCAACAATGTGTGCAATTTCGCCTCACGGAATGACTACTCCTATTGGCTGTCCACTCCTTTGGCTATGCCCATGAACATGGCCCCCATCAAGGGAGAGAACATCAAGCCCTATATTAGCAGGTAAGAGACTGACAAGAAGACAAATGCCCTTATGATGACAAGAAGACACTTATGATGCAGATGCATATGAGTTTTATAGTTTTATCTCGTGCTTTGTTCTATGTGTATGTGTATATATTTTTTATTATTCTATGTGTGTGTGTGTGTGTTTAGGTGCTCTGTATGTGAAGCTCCAGCAATGGTGATTGCAGTCCACAGCCAGACCATCCAGGTGCCAAACTGTCCAGAAAACTGGGTTTCTCTGTGGATCGGCTATTCCTTCATGATGGTACACAACACACACTCGCCATTCTTTACACGTGACCTTGTTTTTAAAGACAAGTATCTGTAGAAAACCTGTGGAAATTGGAATAATGACTAACATCTAATGCAGAATTTAAGGATGAGTCACTAAAAACTTGAATCGAATATTTATTTAACACTTGCCTTGTTATTTCTCTGTCTCTCTTCCTCTCTCCCTCCTGCAGCACACTAGTGCAGGTGCAGAGGGCTCTGGTCAGGCCCTGGCCTCTCCTGGCTCCTGTCTGGAGGATTTCCGCTCCTCTCCCTTTATCGAGTGCCATGGCCACGGAACCTGCAACTACTACGGCAACTCCTACAGCTTCTGGCTGGCCACTGTCGACCAGAGCGAAATGTTTAGGTAGCTAACGGGATTCAGAATATATTTTTTTTTCTGTTTTTTTGTGGCACATAGCAGATAGTGGGGACATAGATAATGAGAGGAAAACATGCTTTTAACATTATACCACTGATTTAAGGCATTGAGATCAGTTATTTTTTTCCTCTTGGCATTGTTTAAAATGGGCACGGGATGTTTAGAAACACGCTCATTGACCCTGGGGTAGTCGTGACCCTTGTGAGGATTAAGCGGGTACAAAAAATTAATGAATGCTGAGAAGCAAGCTTCTCAAAATTTGAGGGGATTTTTTTTATTTTAACACTACAGTGTCCCTGTAAAAATGTCTGACTCGTTTCTATCTGTTCCCAACAGGAAGCCACAGTCAGAGACGCTAAAAGCAGGGAACCTCCAGACACGCGTGAGCCGCTGCATTGTTTGTATGAAGAGGACGACGTAACATAACGATGCTAACACAAACACTAACATGGCCCCTTGCCAGGGATCAGCCATCACCACGGCGACTGCAACAGTTACGTCGGCAACGTGTGGAATTCCAATGGTGCATTATCTTCAAGTTCAACTCTATGGTGCTACTGTGCAACACAGCAAAAAAAAAACTGAAAAAATAACTAGTCTTTTTTCTAAGAAGTACCTCAAAAAGGAAAAAAAAATCCAGAAAGGTGCCATGACGGATGAGCGATAAAGTGCATTTTTTTTTTCAGTCTTTCCTAAGAGATTGTGTCTTTAAAAGAATTCTTCTCTTCACAAAATGTTTGGTGTTAGTATACATTTTTGGAGAGAAGTGCCTTTTTTTTTTTCTTTTCGGGAGTGGATTTGTCTCCATGTTACCAAATCGGCACTTTGAACATCAAAGAGAAAAATGCACTGAACAGTTACATTAGCGAGACTGCGTTTTTGTTTTATTGTATTTTTTTTTAAATGCTTTCATTTTTTTCACCCTCACTCTTTTCTTTCTCCCCCTTCTTGGTGGTAATAACACTGAATATCCAAGACTTTTTAACCATAGGCTTTTTATCTCTTTTGTAAGTAATAAAATGTGTATATTGTGTAAAACACCTTTTTAGTGTAAAACATTAAGTGGTTCTTTATAATGAATTTCTGGGTTCTTTGGCTCGTGTTCATTCACTCACACCTCATTCACATGCTAGCTCACTCATTCACTTACACAAATACTTGTACAAAGTAAACATGCTTCAGATGAAACAGTATTTTATTTTATATGTTGCTAGGCTTGAATTGGCTGTGTATTTTTTTTTTCATACCATAATTCATACACCTCATCGGGTACCTTTACAAACTACTGATGTCTACTGATTTTGACATCGTTTTTCTTGAACCCCAACCCCCCCAGTTTTGAAGCCCACCAAAAGAACTGATTAATCATAAAACATTTTCTAATTCGTTTGTAATTTAACTTATCTCTAAAATTCCTGTTGAAATCAGTAGAATATTGGAAAAGTAAGTTTCTTTAGTTTCTGCTGAGTCTTATGTCACCATGTACCACAGTGTGGTTCATATTGTACATACTGCCAACAAGAGAGCCAATTCTAGAGCCAATGATTCCTTTGACTGATTTCAAATCCGAATTTAAGTCATCATAGGTTGCAAGAATGTGTATTTCAAATTCTGTTTGTTATGTTTATTATCCAGAAGTTGTTATAAACTTTTAAGAGACTGAAATAAAGAAATCTTTAAGTCCACATATGTTTGTGTCAGCATAAACATTTCTGCAGTATTCATTGTTGCCTTGTTTCAAAACTCTGCAGTATCTGCAAACATCATTGCCAATAAAGTTTAATGTGTTGTAATGGTAACTTGACAGTGTTACATTTTGATTGAAATGCTCTTTTTTCTTTTATCTAACAGAAACTGCTCGAGGAAAATGCACTTCCATAGAAAGGCCACTAGAGGGCACTGATTAATTTAGGTGTAGTCCAGGAACTTTTTTGACTCCTGACCAAAGTTTGAGCGCTTCAGGCATAACCTTTAACATTGACCTGAGTAACTGTCTGCCAACAAGGATTTGGGCAGGGCAGAATACCTTCCTGATGACCAATCTTCTTGGAAGTTTACCGCATGCTTCAATATGACTGAGTTGTGCACATTGCCAGTAGACGAGTTACCGCTAACTAAGCATTTCCTTACATAATGTCCGCTCCAGTGCGTAGCCTTTTGCACATCAGTGGACGTTTCAGATAGCAATGCTGAGTTCTATATTTAACTGTTTTAACTTTTGAATGTGTGTGGGGGTTTTTTGTTTGTTTGTTTTTTTGTCAATGCACACGTTTGATTTTTCTCTCTGTTCTTTTGCACAGATTGGTTTATGACCAAAGCTGACTAAGCTATGGGCTCAGGGGAAGTTGGAAGCTCCTTAATAATCTGTTTTAGAGCCAATTGACTGAGGCTTGCCCATGATATTTGGCTGCTAATCCATCAATAGGATCATGGGGCAGGGATAGTGATCTTTTTGTGTCTCAAATAGAGCAGCTCAAAGAGGCAGCATGTGAAGTTTCAGCTTTATTGGTCAAGTACGACGTGAGAAAGTTAGTTACATTCTAGAACATCCCCTATAGAATAAATGGCACCACACTTGGTGAACTAAAATGTTCAAGAGGTTTAAGAGTGGTGGAAGGTACCTGAGAGCGGTAGGCATGCATTTAAACTCACAAAATAACAAATTCTTTCTTTGATGGCTATACTGTTTACAAATGTTCTTCTTTCTTTGTTTTCCTTTTACAATTACCGACGTTCAGATTCTTTCTTAGAGAGATGACACTGCCTGGGCCAATTTTAGCTGCTGAGGTTAATCTTTGTCCAAGCAAATTAATAACTGGCATGTAGCAGCATTAATTGGTATCATTCATTTGTGTTTATTTATATGCTAGCTTCAAATCAGAGAATGCATTAGCTTTTTAAGAAAAATACTGTTTGAGTCTATTGTTCCCCCAGTCTAAAGGATTTAGCTGCATGTAGTAGACATACTGTTTTAATCAAGCTTTGGTACTTATGACTTTTTTGTTTGGTTCGAGATAAGGACTAACATGCAAGAAAAAGTTTAGCTTTTGGTATCATGGTTCAGAAGCTTTAGACCAGAAGGCTAAATGCTGTAGCACCTTGAAACTTCATTTCTTACTTAATTCTAAAATGAAAGCCCATACTGGCATATGGCATGTTTTTCTTGAACATTTCATGCCCGCTTATAGATTAGCTCAAAAAAGCAGTTTCAGCTCAGTGGGACAAGTGGATGCTGGGAAACAGAAATTTGCATTTGATTGATTCATTTGCACCTTGCTAGCTCAACTTTTTAGCATTTCAAGTCTCATAAGAATTAAGCTCAGTGTTGAGCAGTTTTAGTGAACTATGTTCTGAATCACAAGGATTAATTAGCATTTGTTGGCGATATTGTTTATCAGTTTCAACATGTTTTTGATATTAATATTTGGGCTCTGGTGAATGTTTTGTCACTTTGATGATCAGACAGAAAAACAACAACCTGGCAAAAGTAGGTTTTGCATAATATGGTCCAAAGGTCTGATTTTGTCTCTAATTTTTACAGATCAGGAGTTATAGACATAAACAAAAACACCTTCACTGCAGCGCCACTTTCAGTTCACATGCCTTTATGCACCAGATCAGTTGTGGGCATACTGGATTACACAGTTAGCATAGTGTCAGAGGGACAAGGGAAAAAAATTAATAGGGTCCAGCAACAGCAATTATTCCAGTAATTATTACGAGGTTTTCTACATGTTTTCCAAATCCTGTAAAGTTTAAACCTGAAATAATTTCACAAACAATCATGAAAAATACGTATATATGTATATATAAGTCTATGCTGGTGTTTTTGCCACATGAAAGTCATGAGAACATGTTAAATGCGACATGTTGAGGAGGGCATGGTCTGAAACATGTCCACCTGGTTTGGTTTACCAATAACAATAGTCGCAACATCTCATGCAAATTTCCAGTACACAAAACACCATGTGAGCATCATATTTTGTAATTCTTATATATATATA
>JBBJLR010000013.1:86740-100501 GCA_037577145.1 Brachypetersius gabonensis
TATATATTGTACCCATATATCATAATGCGTATCATAAAGATGTCTTCCTGTAACATGTGCTTTTATCTCGGTCATGTTACTGAGCTTAGTAACTCCTAAAGTTAGTCAGCTGTAGTTTGTGGTTCAGAGCTCAGAGTGGACCAGCTCAAAATGATCCTAATCCTACATAGTGCTGAGACTCTTATGCAACTCTAGACATGATATAAAATTACTATAAATAGCATGTCATGTTCTGATTATAATAATAGATTTAAAGCCTGTGCAGCTTGTGATATCCTGATAGTAACACCTTTCAGTTAAAGTATTCTCACTATTGGAAACCAACAGCCCTCAGGAAAAGTGGAACATACTTACATTAGAGTGACTGCAACCCCCCCCTGAAAACAGAGTTCAAAAGTTATCAGCTGAAACCTGACCACGATACTTTCTTAAATTTCAGATTTGCTTTTGGGGCTCAAGTTGAACATCTTGGCTTGTTTAGGTGATCTGTTAGCCAAACTTGCAGCCCCTTGGAGCAATGGGTCAAGCGTAATAGTAGTTGCTGCGCTTGCCTATTCACAGGCAGGGATCGCATCTCTTCCACTTGAGTGACATGCACAGTTGTAGTGGACACTCAAGAGGTGCAGCAGGTACACCGAGTTAGGCTGAGAGGAGAGTGCAGACTGCGCAAATGAAAATGCTTGTGCAGAAAATTCATGAAAACGATCTATGATGTGTTTGATTAGGAAACCCTTCATATCCTGACAGAGAAAACAAATGCAGAAGGCTAAAAGCTAAGCTATACTGAGTGGGAAATGTCCTATAATCTTAGAACTGGTATAACTCTTTACAAATGTACTTTATTTACAACGACACAAAGTAACGTCATACATTCTAAGATGAGTTTTAATTATTATCTAACCCTCTACAGAGATAAATCACAGTTGTAATGTGTTAGTGAGGAGCTTTCAAATATATATAACCACATGACCTTTCTACTTTTCCCAGTGTTACCTGCCCATAATCCACACCATTAGTTAGTCACAGATCATATCTGGTATCTGCTAACCCAGATGCGGAACATATCAAAGTCAGGCAACTCCAGAAGCATCCACTCCTGAACTTACAGTAGGTCATTTGTTGCGTCAGAGCGCTCGACCCTCATCAGGGCTATTGCTGACTGAAGGGCTTATGGTTAAACCATAGCTTAGTCAGATTTGCTAGGAGATCAGGCCGTAATTAGGGTGGAATGGAAAAGATGTTTTTTTTGGCCATCGTTCTCGTCCCCTGACCTATGTGTTTCCAGGGATTGGGGCATTGGAGAATACATTCATTCATAACCTTTTCCTTAACGAGTCGTTAAGAGGGAGTGCCATGCAGGCGAACGCCCATTCAGACTGTTTTGAAACTCAAGTCCACTACAGCAAATACTACATCCCTGGAGAGGAGCACAACTAATTACTCAGCAGCCACATTAGAAATTAAAGACATATCACATGCTGCTACTGATCGTATGGCCCAAATACAGGCGCAAAGGCCCTTAACACACACACAAACAGCCTTGTCTTTGCTCTTCCCTAAAGCGGACAGCCAGCTGGAGATACGCTGGTCTCCTAATGACGCAGGAACTCATGGTTTTCACCACTTGTGTTCTGGTGACGAAGACCAGGGTGGCTTAATGAGTAATTTGACAAGGGTTGGTTGCCTTTTTACCGTTTTCTGGGCACTGATGACCTAAGGGTCACACTATGCTGACGCCATATCATAGGTCATCTAGGTCAGGTCAAGCCCTGTACCCTACCCCTTCACAACCCCTTACTGAGCTGTATTTGTGTGTTATGATAAAACAGGGAAACATGTCCAGGCCAGGATACCAGGGTTTGGAGTCACTTTATGATACATGGTGTCTATGTAACAATTGTGAGGAAATGTAAAGAATTAGCCTTTTTTCTGGGACGGTGGATCTTGTCTGAGGCTCATCAGATTAATTTGCTAGTTAAACTGTTTAGTGTTAAACTGTAGCCATTATTGGGAAGTAGCTCTTTCTGGGAGGGTCCTCCAGAACTCCCTCAACATGATCTCCTTTCCAGCTCAACACTTTAGGTAGCTTGCTTGGTTCTCATTTTCTATGTCTCTCAACACTGTTCTGAATAAGGAGAGCAACCCTTTGTTTACAGACCATAGGTTAACCAAGCGTGGATTAAACTGGGGTAATCTGGGACACTGGTGTTGTCACCAAACTCAGGTTTGGGACGGTGGAGCGGAGGTGCCGGTGTCTCGGTGCGCTCTCATACCCATCATACCTTTTGGTTCTGCCCTTTCTAGCTAGGCTGCTCTGGCTAGAGATGCCGGAGCCTTAACTTGCACTCCTCACAGATATAAATAATCCTCTGCAAATTTAAACAGAACTAACTCTCTCATCTGTTTTCTCCGAGGGGAACTGCTGGACATTTGCCGGACTGATCTCCATGGGAAACTGCCCTTGATCAGTCCTGGCTCCACTAGGGCTGTTCCCCAAGCTGGGGCAACCGCTGACTAAAGCTCCAGCGGAGATTGTTCCTCCTGATCCTGATGTTAATGGAATACTGACTCTCAGTTTCTCTTCCAATAATATTTACGTCTCTGGACACTTAATCAAACCAACCCTGTTAGCCGTAGACGGCCTATCTGCCTATAATCTTGTTCATGAAGGACTTCTCTTGTTATTCATCCCCACTCTCTTTTCTTTCTCTCTGGGTCGACCTGAGGAGGACGGGTTCCCCTTTTGAATCTTGGTTCCTCTCGAGGTTTCCTCCTCCATCTTAGGGTGTTTTTCCTCACCTCTGTCGCCTTTGGCTTACTCACCAGGGGCTCGGACCTGGACTTTGTGAAGCTGCTTTGTCGCAACCTGGTTGTAAGAAGCGCTATATAAATAAAATGGAATGGAATTGAATTACCAAGAATAGGATCACCAATCATTGACCTAATCCTAATCATGAAAAAGCCAATCATAGGCCACTCAATCATGAACTAGCCAATTATATGCTACCCAATTACAAGTGAACCAAAATAGAATACTTCTCTTTGGATAATTCTTTTTGAGAAACAGCAGAAGACATGGTGGCATGACAAGCTTGCTTGAGAAACCAGAGCAGTGTATCTCCCTTTGAAAACTAGTCAGCTGGTAATTAGCTAGCTAACAGATTTCTGCAGCAGTTGAATCCCGTTTTAGAGATAATGGCCACCACTGGCCCGCGGAGGTGCCTTGTTTAATTCCCAAAGGAGGGCAATAAGCTCAGTGCTTCTAGGAAAGGCACCGAGCTCTATTCAAAAGTTCATTTGCAGTGGCCAGTCATCCGCTTTCCACAAGCTGCTTACTCACATTGCTGGAACACACATTGTATGCGTTTGTTTGCGTCTCTAATGGGACAGAATCTGATGTGAATGCCATTGTTCAATTGAACGGAAAGCAGAAAAGGGCAACCAGTGTCAATCTTCTTAGGTCCATATTTGGAAACCTTTGCTATTTACTAAATAAAGCGAAGCCACGAGTCAGAATGACCATTCTGTGGAAACCCAAATTGATCCAGAGGTAAAAGGATGTTGAAGGTCAACAACAACATGGGTCAAAGTACAGCAAGGACATGGACTCTTTCAGTGTTTTGTTGTTACAGCTTGGAGCTCTTAGCCAGTGAACCACTTTTTTTTGCCATCAATGTCTGCCAAATCTGGGTGTTTTATATAAAATGTAAAACATTCTGAAATATGTTCATGTAGATTAAGTCATTTTGGACCATTGCGTTACCCCACTCACTGTGATCATGTCACATAGTGCATGTAGAGGTCAGCAGGTGTTATGTTTGTATTTGTATTTGTGGTATTCCCATGTTCACATTAAATGCCTCTGAGCGGCATGTCAAAGAAAGGCAAATAGAGCCGATTGGTTGATCTGCTCATGGACTTCACTCTGTTGTGTAGGTTATTTAATCTTAAAATGAACGTTGGACTCTTGATTTTCACACTGGCAAGTTAACCAATAGGTGGCGCCAAACTGACTTCTGACAATCACACCTGGTGCTTCTTATGGCAACGCAGTGCTAAAACATTCATCATTAGTCATATCCTGGTTGTAAATCTCATTGTTTGTTACTAGTCATTAATAGTCTTCCTACATGTAGCAGAAGTAGTTGCTTAATCATTCTCAAATGCCCCTTGCCCCCTCCCGAGACAGCACACATATTTCCTCCCCCCCTATGTGTTGAAAATTCCGGGCTTGACTGTAGGTAATCTATCTATACATAAAATGTTTATACTTTTTGCTAATCGGTAATGTAATATATAATGACTGGGATGACATGGAGGCCAGTGAATGAGGCCACAAAATGTTTAGAAATGGTCTGGCCTGGATAAAGCCATATCATCTGTGATCAGAAGTCCTTACGGCCACACACACACAAAAAAACCCCATAAGCCTAATCATTCTTAACGTCTTAACCAACGTGCTTTACTACATTACTCCACATACGGCTTCATTCAACCTATGAGGGAAACAAGTTGTTGCGTTCTTATTGATGAGCTACTTTTGGTTGAAATTTGCTTTACAAAACAAACATCAAAGTCCAGAGTGAACGGAGGCTGTTTTCTTTGACTCGTTAGTTTAGTTTCTCTCCCACTCACTCACTCACTCACACATGCATACACAGACACAAACAGAGCAAGAGGCCAAAATAACTCTGGAAAGGAGCCACAGTTACATTACCACATTTTTATTGCAATAGCTCTATTGCAAGCAAAAAAAATCTGATAAATATAAACACTATGCAACGCTCGAAAACGTATCTATCACACTCCTTTTCCCCCCAGAGGAAAAAGAGGAGAAAAAAAAAAAAATCAACATGGAAAAAAGCAACAGTATGTACAATGGACACAGCCATGAACAGTTGTTTTCTTCTCTTTTGTTTTTTTTCCCTTTTGGATGCTACGACAGTGTAATGATCGCAGGAGGTGAGCTCCTCCATAAAAGACCTCAACTCTGCCATCAACAGCATTCAGATGAACCAAACACACAAACCACAACAGCTTTCTCATTGTCATCGTAATCATTGTTAAGATTGCAATTGCCAACATTCTTTTTTTTTTTTTACTTTGTACACAGCAGCAAATAAAATGCAACTGTACCAAAAACATGTTTTACAAAACTGCAAAAAAAAAAAATGCCTATTCACTCCAGGGAATGCCCCCACGTCCCCAAACTCTTGCAAATTAATGTGCTTCATAAAATGATCCAGTAACCAATAAACCAATTCCTTACAATTCCAAAAAAACTACATACAAAAATGAAGGAAAACTAAACTGAACTTGCATATTAATGCCTTATCAGTGTGCATCTGTATGTAGTCATTTCAGTCAGCTGAAACATAGACTGTAAATGCTGTTAATGTAGTCAAATCAACAGAAATTGGGACACAGTACAAAGCAAAAAGGTTCACTTGAGTAAACACATTAGCAAACAGCTGTTTTTGCAAATCTTTATTCCAGCTACTCTGCACAAACTGGACTATATGCTGTCAAAGTAGAGCTGTCTTAGTGGTCAGTCTCTCTTTATCACATATTACTGTACCCAAGACCAAAGATATTTAAAGCTGCATTCAAGTCAAATTTATATTGTTACCATTCTTTAGAAAAATGAAGAGGTTTAAACACAGCTTTAAATAAGGCCTGTTAGTGTGGCTTTTTTCAAATTACAGTCGGATGCTTGAATCTGTGCTCTTTAAGACATGGGTCTGATACAAAAGAAGGGGGCACAGAGGAAGAGCTCCCTTAGCCAGAAGGGACTGAAACATTTAAGGACTTGAGTTGTGTTCACATTTTTTAACATCCTGTACCAACAATTGTACAACAACATACCAGGAAAATATCTCTATTCTTTTATATATATAGATATATATCTATATATCTATATCTATATATAGATATATAGATAGATAGATATAGATAGATATAGATCATTACAAGCATCAATTCAAATGCTTCACATTTGGTTTAGTTATATCAAATGTACTGAAGTAAAGAAAGGGCTTTGATTCAATATACGTAACATGCCAAAATAAGTCGATCATTAACCATAGACAGTATACCAATCTCTCTCCTCGAACTTAATTTCCTTCTCCAGTACTCTTTCATTAAAAAGACAACAATAAATCACAAAGAGTAAGGCAAAGATTCAGCTTTAATCCTGTTCCACATCTTCCTACTGGAAGGACTCACCCAACGCATGGCACACCATGTGTACAATACTGAAAGGAAAAAAAAGAAAAACACTAACTAACTAAAAATTGTGCTGGCTGATGAAGGAAAAAATAATTTTTTTTCGCAGATCAGACATTAGGTCGATAAATCCCCTCCCCTTGTATGGTGTATGGGTGGGTTCAACGTAGAACAACGTACCTATGGCATATTTGCCTTTGATGTTTGGAGAGTCAAGATATCCAGACTACACTCTTAAAAACAAAAGTTCCCAGGGAAAAAAAAAAGTATATAAACAGGGTTTCCTCAACACAAAGGTTTTACACACTTCTACGCCGCATTTACACAAAAATTACTCATTAAAAATGTTCTTAAGGGCAAAGATTCTCAACCCTGGTCCTGGAGTCCTCTGCTCTGCACATTTTTGTTTTCTCTGCTCTTAACACACCTGATAAAATGAATCAGCCAAGTAATGACCTTTACCTGGCATGAATGGGTGTGTTAGAGTGGGGAAACACCAAAATATACCGAGCACAGGGTGGGCTCCAGGGCCCCTCCAGGGTTTGGAATCTATATTTTAGGGAACCAAAAACTTTAAAGAACAGATTCTGGCACCTTTATTTTTAAGAGTGCAGTTGCCTATTCTCAAGTAAAAGCGAAAAATGAGTGCATGTTTAGGCCTTAAAGCTTTTCACTGCAGTTCCTCTATGAGGGAACCTTTCAAAGAGCTGTTTTCATTCGTGTTAATTATGGCAATGCTATCCATGACCCTATGCTGGCCCTGTTAGTGTTCAGAGACTGCAGCAGACCTCATCTGGCATTTTGTTTAATCCCAGAATAGATGCTTCCTCTTTTCTTCCACTCTGCTCCTCCCCCTCTGTCCATCCTGCATATTTGGCAGCAAGGAGTAGAGGCAGGGTGTTCCCTACCAAGGAAGAGTGGAGAGAGGGGAGTGGAGGATTGGGAGGGGACATTCTGTCAGACTGTCATATACAAAAAATGTGTGTCGCGTCGCACCTGGGGCCCAGCATAGGGTTGACGCAACTCCAATGGGTCACAGTCCAAGTGACGCCCACAGGGATTATGGGATAGCGATGATAGTGTAAGTGGCGCACTCCTTAGCTGGCAAAACAAGAGCTGTGAGCATAATACTTGTAAACTGAAAACTTGCAAACCCAAGAGAAAAAAAAATGCAAAAGCTTAACGTTTCACAGGTTAACCCCAGATTTGAAATGAATACTTTTGTCTGCAGTGTTTCTGTCCAGCCCAAAAAAAAGCCTCACAAAAATTTCATAAAAAAATGCACCTGAAATCTAAGTTGCAAATACATGGGAGTCAGTATTAATGCTTTTAAATGTCGTACCTGCCCAGATGATACTGTGCCGAGTACCGGGCTCCCTGCGTCTCCGTGTGCAAACCTCCCTTTTAATGCAGATATCCAAAATCAAAAATAATCAAAACGAGCAAAATAATAAAGCATCGAACTCATAGGACACAGATCCAAAAGATAATGCTGTTTTAAATAGGATAAATTCAAAGGGAGAACATGATGCGAAATCAAAGTGGAGGTCCCCTGGTGCTGTTTCTGAAGAGTGTGTGATGGGCCATTGGTGGCTCTCTGGGTCTTCAATTCACTTAAATGCAGCCAAGCAGCTGAGCTTCAATCTGAAGGAAAAAGATCAAGAAAAAAATAAAACAGAAAATGGTTAGACCAGGAGTCTGCTGCAAATGGGATATGTTAGAAATGTTCTGCAAATCTTTCGCATATAGAATGATGTTAACTGAAAGGCCAGGTCTTGTGAGTTTTATTAGTAAGCTGAAAACCTGCAATATAGTAAGATACACTGTTCACAATGAGAGAAAGTCAGGAGTATTGTAGACTTCATGTGAATCTTTTCATCCAAACATTCTCCGCCGTTCTTAACTCCGCACTACCTCTTCTTGACCTAGGTTAACCTAGCTGGCCTGACTGCTATGCCCTTCATTTTCTCTGATGCTTCTGGTAGGCAGCGAGGTCATGTGCTAACCTTGGTTGACCCCAGTATGGACAAGCAATGCTTTTGATAAAAGGCTTTGTCTGACCAAACAATGGTGGTGGGGGCACAATGCGGTTGCTTTTAGAGCGCTTGGGCTCGCGGTCGTCTGGAGCGGTAGGAATGCTGCTGGCCCATTGTGTGAGCGACAGCCCGCTCTGCTGAGGCACCACAGGTCCATGAGTTCCTCCTGGCCGGCCTGGCCCGGCCCGCCATCACCACATGCAACAACAACAACCCCAGCACACGTCGGCAATCGTGGCAACATCAACAACAAAATGGCTAAAAGTTTTACAAGGGATGGGCACTGAAAGACGCAGGTAAACATCCTTTGACCTGGACCTGTATACACAGCGCTGGCCTTTACACTGACCTACCCATTCATCTACCTTATATCCGCTCTCAGCGGCCACTTCAGCAGGAACATGTCCATATAAGCACCAGTTATTTATACTAACTGTAGCCCACTTTATACCAGCACACACAATCATTATTAAAAAAAACCCCCAAAAAACACAAACCACTACCGTGCTGGCATCTGCTGGGCTGAGAGTCACAGATCACTTAAGTATCTTTTCAATGGTACAGTCACTAGTTGTATACCTACACAGTGCACCAGCAGTGTTGTACGTGTACCTAATAAAACAATGAAGTGGTCAGTGAGTGCACGTATTACAAGCACCTAATTAACTGGCAACCCTGTGTGATAGTAAAACAACATTATTGTCTAGGATGAACTTCAGGACCAACATTAATTCAAAAGTCTCCTACTTCCATGGCTGCAGTAACCTTTTATACATCTTCTATAGGAGGTAGCTCAGTGGGTAGGATACTTGCGTCCGGACCAAGAGTTGGGTTCCAATCCTACTTTCAGGACCACCACTGGGTCCCTGAGCAAGACCCTTAACCCTAAGTGGAACCTTAAGGAATGGAAGTCGCTTTGGATAAAAGCAGCTTCCATAAAAGCGTCTGCTAAATGCCATAAATGTAAATGTACACTGTCGGGTGGATACTGTGCTGTGACCTTTGTACATGACAGCAAGGCAACTCAAAAATGGATAGTGGCTCTAATGTCTCAACTCTTATGTCATCTCTCACATGTCGACATACACTTCCAGTGCATCACTGCATAGGACCCTGGAACACTACAAGTACATCATGGAGCAATGCCACAGCAGCATGGCCCTATAACCAGAACAATGATCACACTCCTGCCACCCTGTCTTCACTTCGTAATCTATTTTAGGGGTTGCTTTTCCACAGACGGAGGGGAAGGGATTGCCCCTGACCCCATTGGCAGTGCCCACTCCCTCTGGCACACCATGCACCCTTTCAGTACAATCTGTTATGATGAACAGTGCTTGGACGTGAGGGTTCAACTTTCCATCTAATATCAACTGGGCACAGAGCGTCACTGAGCTACAGAACCTGATCTTGGCATCTCTGAACATGTGCTTGGCACCAGAACTGAAAAAGCAAAGGACAACACAAAGATCTCTGAAAGACAAAGAGAGATAAAGCACACGTTGTACATTACTGGGTCAGCTTCCACTTAATTTCCAATGCAACAGCGTTCACATAGAGATTATCCTCAATTAAGCATTCAACTTCTTCAGCATACTCAATACGAAACATAGCAGGTCTCTCTGGTTAAGATGATTTCATGGACAAGTAAATCTATACAATGACGGATGCATTTGATTTAGTTACATTAAGGCTTTGTAAAATGCATCAACAATCGATCTTTAGATTTTTAACCTTTTCATTTTCCGCTCAGTGGAGTTCACTGTGCTATTGATATTTTGTATCAGTCTTCATCCCTAATACTCACATACAGTCTTCCACAGGAAAAGACTAACTTCACTCTACAGAAAAGGTTAGAGTGGGGACATAGAAATTCCCTCTATTCAAATAGCAGGATCAAGGAAGTAGCCCCCACAAACCTTGAGTGACCAAGCACAACACCTGCTGCGGGACAGTTACTTGGACAGCTCAGGGCATTGGCTGTTCAAGAAGCTGCCTGAGCTGTTGGTTGAATACTCATTTTTCAACATTTTCTCATGTGTCTTTAACACTTTGATTTCACTCCTTCCCTCACCCATTGACTGGCTTTCTGATACCTGGAGTGAGAAAATAAACATATTACATTACTAAGGCTTAATCAGTAAAACTTAATTACTAGCTAGAATTATGTATAGCAGCCATATTGCAGCCATGCGGTTTAATTTTTTTTCTCTCATAAATAAAACAGAGCTAGGGTGGTGTGTAAAGGAGCAGCGCACATAGTCATGGCATATACTGAATGTGGGCTGAGGGAGGCCTCTGTGTGGGCTTTGAGGTGTCAGAGCAGGCCAAGGATTTGGGATTTAACACCTCCTCAGAAAAACAAAACATTCCTAGAGATCCTGAAACGACCTCACCGTTCTCCACAACTTAACCACCCAACACATGTTCTTCAGGAACGTGGTGAACATACACACACGCACGCGCACACAAGCACACCGTGTGTGTCTGAGACAGGTTAGCAGTCCTAGAGGGAACTCTAATACACACTAAGTAGTAAGAATCTGAGATTAAAAGGTACACACAGTAAAACTTTCTACTGATCCGAACACTTTAAGAAGCCAAAGGCAAATACACAACATTTAACCTTAACTTGTCAGACAACTGTAAAGAATGCTGGTCATCCTTTAAAGATGCCTACTTTGTGTACACATGCTTTTGTTTGTAGCTTTGGCTGCTTATGATAACAGATCAGATCTTACTAGACAGCTGAAAACCATAAGCTAACATTAAATGTCAATGCAGTAGTGTTACAGCTGGCAAGCCATTCATTTGCCTACTTATATAAACATTTCAACAATAGCAGAATGTTATTTCTGAATATACATTCTGTATATGAATGTGAATAAGCCTAAACCTACTGATGATAATACAGCAATCCAAGCAGATGCTCTGTTTTACAGTCCAACCAGTGACTTTATCCAGAGTAACATGTGGGGCAGCTACAGGGCTGGCCTACGATGGCTGGTGAGTTTTGCTGCTGTCAGATCTGGCATATTCTCACTTTTACTCCCTTATTATCAGCTTTGAACACCATTAAATCTGAAATCATCAGTGGTACGAAAAGATATTTAAAGAGAACATTCACAACGTGCCAGTACGGCTTTAGGGTTTCATTCCAACACATGATCAACTGTTGGAAGACTGAAACCAGTTCAGTAAATACAGAACCAGGTATGCTCTGCTTAATTGACCAGTATGAAATCTTTCAGAGAAATGGACAGGCGGGTGAAACAGTCTGGGGAAAGTTTGTGCAGCCTTTAGCTATATCACAGCCTAGCAGAGCATCACACTCATTGTTAGGAAATGAACATCATTAGTTGTGCAACTGGTTTTAAAATAAGACGCTTTGTTTAAACAAGGGTTAAAACAGAAAAACAAGGAAATACTCAAAATATTATTACTAAAATATTTATTAAAATAACTGCTAAATTATGCAGTCAACAAAATATTTGATAGTGACAGAAGTACAGAAAATAAGCCATAAAAACTAATTATATATAAACTATACTAATATTGGAATAAACTGTTTTTTCCTGCGCTGCACTCTAAACCCCTGTTAGACAGACAAAAACGGTGATTCTCTGCAGAATGAGTTGCTAGGAAGTAAATGCAGTGCAGGATATTGCAAAGTGACAGTGATTTTCAGCAAAGTCTATAAAGAAATAAGTGACTGCACTTGCATTAACGCATGTGCGTGCCTGTGTGTGTGTTTTTGGAAGCATATGTGCATGCCGGTGTATATCTATGACACTCACAAGCACTGCACACGGTGTTGTGGACCAAGCTGTTCCTGTCACCCTTCAAACCAAATACGGGGCCACATGTTTTTGAAAAGCTCATGCAAAATATTTCCCAAGAACAGGACAAGTGTGCGCTTTTACATACACAAAAGCAAGTGTAATCTACTTTCCTGGTTTAATCTGAATCCTATATTCCCTCTGTTACTTGGCCTGGCATGATTGTCACAGAGATGTGTAAAGTATATGTGTGTGTGAGTGTGTGTGTGTGTGTGTGTGTGTGTGTGTGTGTGTGTGTGTGTGTGTGTGTGTGTGTGTGCGTGCGTGTGCGCGTGTGTGTGTGAATGCATTAAACTGTAAACACAACACTAGAACTGTCACACATCCACTAATCACTGTACACACAAACATGGGGTCAAGGTCTCTTGGGAGAGGAAGGGGAAGTGTGTTTGCATGTGTGTATATGAGTGTGTGTGCGCAAGGGGTGGAGGTCAAAGTTCCACTGTGTTCCAGCGCATATCTGTAACTCAGGATGCCAGTAAACTCATAAGTTTCAAGTTGAAGGTGCAACACTGACTCAAACATGTCGACAATAAATGACAAACTACGCCTACATTTGGCTACAGACTCCTGCACCGTTTGACCAGGAGTGTAAGGATACTGAAAGGCCCCATGACATTTTCACACTGTCAAAACAAAAAAGGAGCTTGATGTAGAAAGTAAACCTTGCTAAAGTTAAAAAATGAACAAAATCTGAGTAAGTGTGTGCCCAGTCTGGCACAGGTAGGAATGCAAAAAGAAACAGAATTAAAGAATAAACATAAATGTGCACACATTGTTTTCCCAAGGATGTCACATTTATTATAGCAATGCTTTAAAAACAGACTGTGGTCTTCATCATGAAAAACATTGTTTGCTGTAATCCTTGGCCTGCTGAAGCCTGCAGTGCTCGCAATGATCAAACATCTTTTTTTTGTGTGTGTCAGAACGAACTCTCGCCCCAACAATCCATTTTTGGAAAGAGCAAAAAATTTCTGATTTACTTTTTGTGATGTCCCACATTAACATTTATCTGATTTTTCAGCCTAAAGAAGCACTGATTACCTATTTACCCTAAAGTTATGTGTTTCAGAGATACTTTACACACATAAATCCTAAAGACACAGTAACAAACAGACCGAGAGGTTAGTTTGGCTTTGGTATATGCATAAACCCAAATTATGGACATGAAGAAAAACATGTTTTACAAAAAATAAATTGGCTTTGGGTCCACAAACTCTACATTGACACACCTCTAATGAAAGCCCAACAGGAATCACTCTGGTAATGCATTAAGAGACAGAGTGTCACATGAGGTATTACTGCTTTTCTTCAGCCATTTTAAAGCAGTGGTGTTCGGCTGTCATGCACGTTACAAGAAGGGCAAGGAAGTCTGTTGAATGAATGAGTGTCCAAAAATGAGTATGTGTGCAAGTGAACTTATGAGTAACTGTGCACATTGAACACAAAAAGGGAAGATTGTATCTATTGAAGTCTTTCTATAAGTCCACTAAGTCCTCAAGTGATTCGGTTCAGTACGTTCACTTAAAAGATCGCAAATGACACAGCACTACTTCCCACTGCCATTTCTCTGACTCCAAAACTGACTCCAAAACTGCTGTTATTTATTTATTTTTAACGGAGCATAAGCTCTCGCAGCACTCGCGACACCGGAGCCACTG
>JBBJLR010000013.1:103892-114725 GCA_037577145.1 Brachypetersius gabonensis
CATCAGTCTCATTATTAACCTTTAGTGCCCTCAGTTGACGGAAATCCGTCATAGCGACGGAGAACTTTAATCCATGTATATTTCTTATACATAGAAATTCATCTGCTGCAAGTATAACGCGGGTCTACCTAATTATTTTGCGTAATGTATGAATCAGGAATCGCAAAACAGCCCATTGGCCTGTTGCGCCACACCAAGCCGAGCCTCTGTTGTTGTTGCAGTCCCAAAGGCTAGCCTGCCAGTTCCAGGGATTCCTAATTGTGGCTTTATCCTGAAGCTTTGCTCCCTGTCAGTCTGATCAAGACTAATTCAGTGCAATGCATGAGTCAAACCACATAAATTAATTTAACACAGCTTCTCCAATCTGCAGCTCCGCTGGGCATTAGCAATGCAGCACAAACATCATCTCGCACAAAAAAAAAAGACAAAGTACTTAAAGTAATCGCTTTATCCCTTCTTTATCTGCAGAAAAGTGCTGTGTTTAATTTTATCGATGTGTTTGCCTATTCTACAAGAGGTGTTTAAACTTGTTAGGTGTTAACTGATAGTAGAGTGTAGGTTTTATTTGGTGATTCCTGACAGTATGCGGGATCAAACACCGCAAAACGCACAGCAAAGGTACGGTAAAGGCCTGGAAGAAAGCACTTGGCCAGGGCTAAAAAGAACTTATTTCTATCCTTTTTCACCTCAGCAGAAGCCTACACTTCAGTCTGAATACTCTGTCCTGTTCTCTGCCACCTAGCCTGTTTACCTCAGGTCGCTTGAAAGCCAGGGAGCCAGCAGTGAAAAGCACTGTGTGGCGATGGAGGCACATTCCTGTGTAGCTATGCGCTCGCTAATTTACATTCCAACACCACAAAGAGCACACATACCCCAAACCCAGACGGGCCGTCACACTGCCATAGCCAAAACACTGCTGCAGCATCCAAACGACCCACAAACACGGCAGAGAAACCCTCCCCGAAGGATCCGAGCCCACGGCCTGGGGCTGTGGCATACTGTCGTTGAAACAGGCAAGCAGCCCGAGAGGTTTAAGTCATGAGCTTTACGAAACCTGTGCCAAAATGTACCGTTAGCAGCTGTGTCACCCATGCGTCAGGGCCCATCCAGGTGTAAGCTCAGCATGACAGGAAGCACAACTGTAACATTTCTCAGCTCTGATGTGTTTCCTGTAACATGCCACAACACACTGGGCCAATTAGCCCACATCAAATAAGTTAGAGGACGAGTCAGCAAAACATGCAGATGCCTGTTCTACTAAGACAAATAGATCCCACACCTGGGGGGGGGGTGGGGGGAGAGAGAGAGAAAGAAAGAGAGAAAAAGAGAGAGAGAGAGAGAGAGAGAGAGAGAGAGAGAGAGAGAGAGAGAGACCAGCAGAGTACGAATTCAAGGTTTGTGCTCCCTGACAGTTAATGACTGCTGCCCTAAAAAATCCCTGATCCTTGCAAAAGGCCTTATACTTACTACTCACACGCACATTCCTTCCCAGTCTTATACACCCTCCCACCCTCACACACAGGTGCTGCCTCTCCCTCTCTCTCCCTCTGTCCCTCACTCTCTCCTCTCTGTCTCAACTCTACGATAAACAAATGAGTCAGCCAGGGCTTGCTGAGAACACTGACTCACTCTCCCCTCATTCTATTGCTCACTCTTTAGACACCCATACACACACACACACAGTTTGTGTTACTGCCAAGCACACAACAGACCCAGGAAGCACTAGACATGAGGGAGATGGGAGAAAATGGGAGAATGGTCAAAGAGAAGTAAAGGTACAGATAAAAGAAAAAGTGGTAGGATGGCTAATACTACAACCTGATTACAACAAAGTCCGTTTAAAAATCTAATCCCATGTGCCAAGTTCGTTAACAAACTCTGAATTGCTTAAAGGTAATAGATTAACCATATCAAGAGACGGCTCAACGGATCTGCTGAACAAAAGTGTGGAACTCTAAACAACAGTGTGCAACAGACCTGCTGTGTCATCACTGGTGAGTGGAAAGAGGTCGCCATAACCAACGCAAACACACACAGTCTCCCAACAACATCAGACATTACAATGACCGTGTCTATGACCTTTTCTACACATTATCTAACTTACTATGCCATCAAAATCAATTCTGCATTTTTGTTACCACAAATAACACTCCTTCCTACATAGATAACCAACACACATTAATGTATGAACTGTTGCAGGACCTTACATATAGACAGGCACATTTGCACAGGATTTAACAGTTAAGTGACAAAAGCTCTCACTGCTGCATATACTGATTGCATGCTTTGTGGATAGCATTTATAACAATAAAAAATGTAAAGGAATAAAGTAATATTACAACACCAACTCTGTTGACCGGCATTGGGGTTCTGAGATGTGCTGGATAAAAAAAAGTGAGATAAAACGTATGTCTGTGTAGGTTGACAGATTAGACACTCACCTTTAGAGGCTGCAGTGATTCCCTCAGATTTAGTGAAGTCTATGCTGGCATAGGCCCCATTTTCCAGAAGGGGCACAGCAGAGGGCGCTGAGGGAGGGGCATCAAGGATGCTTTCAGCCCGGGGGTCCTCTCTCAGGTCCAGGGCAATGTAGTTGAGGCCATTCTGGTGTTCCACAGATAGTGTCCTTCCTGTGCTCGCAGAGGAGGCACTTGCTTCAGCTCGGTCTGAGAAGCCAGGTGCTTCTCCTGCATCACACACTGGCACACTGTCTGCACACATCCACACACTGTCAAAGGACGGTGAGCTCTGCCACTTACCGCTGGGCACAGAGGCACTGCTGTTTGGGCCACTCCCACTTGTCACCTCTGAAGATGTGACAAAGGTTTCAGAGCTGTGTCTCCGTCTGCCCTGAGGGTCTGCACGGATCACTTTTGGCTCAGGAGGCGGACTAACACTTGGGTAATGCTGCTCCACAACACGCAGGTGCTGTAGCATAGCTGTGGGACTCCTGGACCCCTCCTGTTGACCAAAGTTCATCTCAGTGTAGTCATCCACCCGACCCACACTGATCCCACCCACACGGGAGGATGGAGAAGCCAAAGGCCGGATATAAGTAGGTGGGTTCCAAGGGGCTACCAGAGAAGGCCTTGGAGACTGGCTTTTAGGTGGAAGGCCATCCACCTCCACAGTCATGTAGTCCTGGGGGAGAGGGGAACACCTGTGCTCTCGGCTCGTACCATGGACAGAGGGGGCTTCCTCTGTGGTATATATGGCCTGGTCCCCAAACTGAATGTTGATGTACTCTCCAGGACTGGAGGGGGCCTCTGTATCCTTGTTTACTCTGGATAATCCGTGAAAACTGCGTCGGCTAAGGGGGAGAAGGTTGGGCCGCACTGCCCGGCGATCTATCACATCACTGCAGCCATTGTGCTGAGACACATCGCTAGAAGAACACCTGCCACTGTGCTCAGGTGTGGCAGTATGAGGGGTATAGGCAGGTTTGGCTGGTGAGCTCATGGGAACGTATTCATCATGCTCAGTTTGGTTTCTCGCTGGGGTTTTGTACGAGCGTGGGAGAGAAAAGTATGGGCTGTAGGATTTGGGAACCTCCGGAGTGGTCAGTGTGTAGTAATTGTCATTAGGCAGTTTTCGGCCTCCTGCTGTGGACCTGCTCAAAGACATGTCCATGTATTCTCCATTCTCACTGTGCTCAGTACCTCTCCGACTAATACCCCTGCCGCTTATGTGAGGGCTGGCCGGGGCTGAGGAGTCTGCAGCCCCACTCCCACCTGGCAACATCATCATGTAGCCTTGTGAGTCCACGTGTTGAGAGGCAGTGCTGTGGATCTTTGGGGAGCCAGAGAGGAGGGCACTCGGTTGCATAGGCATGTAGTCTGTGTCGCGTGGGGAGGGTACCACACCAGCCATCATAGGCATGTATCCATCGTCTTTGAAGGAGTCTGCACCTTGCAGCGCAGGGGGTCTGTCCTGGCTGTGTTCAGAGCTAGAACTGTAGTCAGAGCGGAGAGAGGAGGAGGTGGAGGCGAGCTGGCTGCTGCTACCCAGAGAGCTTCCCTCAGCCACAGCCTCGTCCAGCGAGAAGTTGGTCTGAGTCGTTTTCTGGTACACAGCGACTCCGCCTGAGCCGCCACCCCCAACTTGTCTGGTGAAGGAGGGAGTCCGCCTCCTAAAAGACCCTGTCCGTGAATCTTCATCCGTGCTCTCTTCACGTGAACCCTCCCCAGCACTTCCACAAAACATTTCTCTGTTCCAGCCCATGGCCATATAGTCACTTAGACAGTGCTCCTCACGGATGGGTGGTGTGTTGCCAAGTGAGTCTGGTGTGTTGCTTCGTACTCTGAAGTAGCGGAAATCTCCTGGGCTGGAACCATACTCGTCAGAGGAGTTAAAGCCTCCATCACTAGGAGAGCCACAGATGGAGGCGCTGGAAGGGCGTGTTATGGTGTCAGTGACAGAGCCGTGGCCACTGCTGCTGGACATACTGACCGGACTGGTGGTGGAGGGAAAGTGGGAGACTGGAAGAGAGGCTGACCGTGCGTGGTAGGTGGCACCAGGTAAGGCTCGTACATATCGGTTACTAGCTCCTCCACTGCTACTCTCCTGTCTGCTCAGGTTGGCACGGGCTGTATTGAGGTGCATCAGACTGCCAGTCACAGACCGAAAAGGGCGGTTCATGGTGCCCTCACCTTCACTGGAGGTGCGGAATCGGTAACCACTCGCACCACTGCTCTTACTGCTAGGGGGTGTCCCCACCACAGACTCGGTCCGTGACCGACGCTGTAGTCCAGTCTGGCTGGGAGGGAGATTGCCCAGGTGCCGACGTGTGGTGATGAAAGCCATTGGGTTGGACCCTGAGGACTGACTTTTACTCCTTGGCCTGAACTCAGCAAAAGCCTTTAGTGCCTTCATGGTTTCTAAAATGGTCTCATGCATGTTCTGAGCCACAACAGAGTCATCCACTTGCATCCATAACTCCCCAGGACCAATGGAAGAGGAGCGCCCGACCTCTATAAAAAAGAAGCTCTCTGAGTGGCCACAGCGTCTAATATTCATCAGCTGCAGGTTTACACACGGAGTTTCTGAGTTCAGTTTCACTAAGTGAATGGTCTTAGCAGAGAGGCACAATCTGTACACACCAGTGAGGTTTTTAGTTTGGCCTAGACCTTTGGGCTTCACGTTTACCTGCCACACCTCCTTAAAGACGGTGCCTGGGGTTACCGTACCGTAGCCGTCATCGAGCTCATCCGCATCCATGTGGCCTTTTTTGCCTTCGTTCATCAGATCACTGAGTGCCAGGTACCAGTCCTCCTGCTCTTGCTCATTCTCAGCCACGATGGCAAAGTACTCATCTTTAGTGTAGAGAGCTATGAGGTGCTTGTTCTTTGAATCCGCCCTTTTGTTGACAGTGAAACACTGGTAGAGATAGATCACCCTTTTGGGAGGAGAGGCAGCGGCTACAGCCGCGGCAGATGAGGTGGCGGCAGCGGCGGCAGCAGCAGCATTAGAGCGCAGACAACTACGAAATTTCTTTTCACTGTCGTAGTATTCCAGCCGGCTCGGCCCTAAATGACTGGACGACCTCAAGACGAAAAACCTCTTGTGTCCGTGCTTCTGTTTTCTCAGGTAACCGCACTTTCTAATGTCATCCACTATGTCCGTAGCAGCAGCACTGGCATTCACAGCTAGGGCAGAGGCAGCCGAGGTAGCCTGTGTGTGGCTCGAAGTAGCAGAGGTGCCCTCATGTACCGGGTTAACACAAGACGAGGACCTCAGTGACTCCTGCTGGTGGTCGTTCTCCAAATGTGGCTGCGCTTGGTAGTGGGGCTGCTGTCCCTTCGCCTGAGGAGCCTGGTGGTGAGGAGGAGGCGGTGGGTGCTGATGGAAGCGAGCGCCGCCAGCACTGAGCAGGGAAGAAGAGGAGGAAGAAGAAGGGGGTTCCCCGACAGAGGTGTCGCCGTTGGCTGTCGGTTTAGTCCCTACAGCCATCTGCTGAGGCTCCAGCATCAACATATCGCCTTTGCTGTCTTGGTAACTTGCAAAATTTGCCATTGGAGCATTAAACGCAAGGCCACCTTATCTCAGCTGCAGTGTCGTGGTTTGAGACCCCATTCTTGTTTTTTGGGGGAAACTCGCGTCTCCGGTAGCAGCAGCAGGGCAATCTATTTCTCCCAGTGATGGGCTCCCGTAGGCCGCTTCGTGAAAACGGATATCCAGCCAGTGCGAGCCGAATTCAAGCTAAGCAACTGCAACATGACCACATCACCAGTTTCTATTATCGGTAGATCCTCCTAGCGGGACTGCCAATCTGCTCCTCACTCCCTCTGTACACATCTCT
Source organism: Brachypetersius gabonensis (assembly GCA_037577145.1). Taxonomy (NCBI): domain Eukaryota; kingdom Metazoa; phylum Chordata; class Actinopteri; order Characiformes; family Alestidae; genus Brachypetersius; species Brachypetersius gabonensis. The sequence continues at coordinate 110,191 of JBBJLR010000013.1, forward strand.
ACGGACCATAGCACAAACAACACGTGACCTCTGCCTCGGCCGCCTGTAGGCGGGATCACGCGACGGCTTGGCTCTCGATTGGACCAGCTATGAGATCAAATACGGCCGCCACGACTTTTAGCCAATCGTGGCCCGGTACGTGAGTTCGTCTTCAGAGATTTAACCAATTGTGATACTCGGAGTTTCATTCAAGTCGAGAGTGGTCCGCCCTCACGACCAATTGATTGATAGCTCTTAGACCCAATAGGATGACAGAAATTGGTAGGCGTACCACAGTTGCGCGGCAATGATTGGTTGGACATTTTGAGTGACGTTGAAAACGTCCAACCACAGGTTTACTGGAAGGACCGATTTCTTTTGTATGGCGGAGCAGGTTGTTTGTTGTGGGTATTTTCTTGTAGCCTAAGTAGTGATTGGGGAAGTTTAAACCTACAGACGGTCTGCACGTATTTTAAGTTTTTAGGTTATACAAATTCGATGAGTGTATATAAGGAATAATGTGTGTTATTAGTGCCCGTCTGCAGTAAGGAACTGGGTGCTGTGTAGGGAACCTAGTATCTTCTACTCATGTGGTGATGGATCATGTAACGTTAGCAGATAACTTTCGAAAGCATCACATCTATCAAACGCATCATTTGTCAAATTCACACGGTCGCATGAAGTGTTGGTAGTATGTGCTGCCTGCCTGGATGGGTGGGTTCGCAGTATTTTTTTTTAATGGGTCCACAGAGCGTGGGAAAGTGGAGTCGGGTATCTGTGGGAAAATGCTTAGCACTTGAAGTTGCCCTGCCGGTTGGTCAGCCTTATTTTAGCCAAAATGCAAAACTGTCCCCCTAAGTGAGCAAATAATGTGAGCAAAAGAAGTTTTGATTTCTTTGGAATTGGTTGCAATCACCCTACCACCACCACCCAACCCCCGTTTAGAAGGTCACTTTAATAAACTCTACAAAGCCATTCATACAGGTGCCTTACCATGAGTTGCTGTGTAAGGGTTTTAAAATTCCATTACGGGGTAAAAATTATGCTGTAAGCATGAGCAGTTATTAGCTTTGTTCAGCCCCCATGATCATGTTTCTGCTGGCCTCTGCTGCTCCTTTATGACCAGGTTTGTCAGACACAGATTAAGCCTAAAACAAACATTTTCCAATGGTGGTTTACCACTGGATCTGCAAATTAGTCCGAGATTAAGCTTAATTCATGTCTGGAAAAACTGACCTTTCTCTGCAATTTAGTCCAAGATTAAGCTTCATTCATGTCTGGAAAATCAGAACTTTGAACTTGCATTATTTGTCCAATACATGTTTTTAAGATTATTTATAGAAATTGCTTCGAATGTATGAAAGAAAGAAAGTCTGCTTCTGGACTTCAGACACAAATGACCTCTCATAACTGTATTTGAGACCTAGAAAACTGTTTTTCCAGATTCGTCATGTTTCAGTTTTATGTATGTGTGTAATCTGATATTGCAGCAAGCCCTACTCTGACTGCAGGCAAGTCAGTGATTACCTGATGTTACATCAACCACTAAGTGAAACGCTGGCTGTTCTTATCTTGCATGCACAGGTTTACATAACAATAATAATTTCCATTCGAAGACATGTCCCTAAAATACTGGAGTCCGTTTCCTACCACTAAAAACTGGAAAACCTTGCTGACTTGCACAGTAGCCACACGTTCCTTACTTAGTGTTGCAATTTTGTGAAACGTGACCATCACAATTTCTGGATGACAAGTGCATGTCACATCTGACCAAACTTAGGCCTGTCCTTGCTAGTCTGTGCATCTAAAAGTGGGATGTGCAGAACACAATTCCAAATTTCTCTTACCCTACTGGATTCGAGCCAGTTATTCGCATGGACAGAAGCTAGACTGTAAAACATAGCGGGCACATAACTGGTTGTGCTGTACTCTCAGAGTTGCCCACTAGGCCTAGGGTTTGTAAGCAGTGCCAATCTACAAACAGGTGGAACATAACTCTTAGGGGTACATGGAGTATTTTCTGATCTGGAACAAGAGTTAGTACACTACTGTATTCTATTTGAGAATCACATCTATTTGTCATTACATGAGGACACAAGTCAACCAGAAAAGTTTCTGTGGGAGTAAAGGAGTTTGAGGACAAGTATTGATTATGAAACATCTAATTCTCAAAATATCTAAAAATGCCTGATGTTTCTATACTATGTCCCCTTGCAGTGGTCATTTCTTGTTCCAGTATAAAGTGAATTTCTATTTGAATTCATGAACACAGTAGTCGTATGTTGCCTGATGAAATGAGCTGTCCTCATTGAAAACCACTGGTAGCTACTTAATGTCTTTAAGAAGTTAAATAACAGAATGTTCCTTAACAGCTATGTGGATTACTGGGGTGCATTGTTTGTTTTACACATGCACAGCAAATACAAAATCCAAGAAATGACAGACATTTCAGTTATGTACAGCTTAAACAACAACAACAAAAAAAAAACAATTCAGGGCCAGTTGATGTGTGTCTAAAAAGCACAAGGATGACCACGAACAGTAAAATGGTCTCAGCAGCTTGTGCTTTTTTTGTACTCTCTTTTGTCCTGTCCTGCCTGTACTTGTGTAGTGGTGTTCAGCGATTTGTTCTTTGTGTTACACCATGATCCTCCAGGAAGTTTGTTTCTTTTCACTGTGTACCGTGTATGCGCTTGAAATGACAATAAACACCTACTTGACTAAACCTGGAAATATCCAGCTTTAACAGATGTTTTGTCACAATAACATTATACTTGGTCCTAGTGCAGCCCTGTGTGAACAGACCTTTTAATCAGTCATGCACTGTTACTCGAATCTGGGAATGCTGTACTAAGGCCAATATTTACAGCAGTAATGATGACTCAATTGCTCCTTCAAGTGGTGCACAGTGTGAATTACCTTGAGCCTGCTTTCCCAGGCACTTGATAAAAATCAGGTCTTTAACATGCTGTCAAATCTGTCATAGCTGTTCTTTCCCTATGAATAATTATGAAATTATTAATGGAATACCATCCATCTATCCATCTATATATCTAACCGCTTATATTATATTTTTGTAGACATACAGCACTGTAATTTACACAGCATGAGCAAAAACAAAAGTTGCAATTAATAATGTCAGAATTTTCATTCTAAAAATAATGTATTTTGGTATCTGTTCCTGAGCTCAGTGCCAGATTCAGTGGTGGTGTTGTAATGCTTTCCATCTTTTTTTTAGTCATTTTTCTTTTATCAAATCAAACCGAGGTCATTGTTTGTCTTTATGCAGCTAAAGACTGATACCAGTGGGCAGACTAAACTGCCATAATATTAATAAACACAGAAATGCCAGCAGCAGATAATGAAATAAACAGTAAGTTGCGCAAATTAAACAGATAACGGCATAATTACACAGGATTTTTTCAGAGACATGAGTGTGGTTACGATATAATCTATGTGTAAAATGACACACAGGCTTTAGAGATGTGTAAGCTTGTTAAGGATGACCTTCTTATAGAGAGCCGGGGTACCCCTTCGGCCTAATCCTCGTACCATCTAGGTCACCATCTGCTGCACTTACAGCTATGTCCACAAAAGGGCGTTGTTTTATTTTTTCCATTGTACATCAGTGCTTTTAAATCAAAGATTAAATGCCCCGATGCAAAGAAACACACATTCATTCAAACAAGTCAGGTTTATTTTCAGCATCAAATGTTTAATATAGCGGTATATTTTATAGAATGATGTTTCATATAATTTATTGAATGGGTAAATATCAATTGGTTTTTCTCTTAGGAACATGTGCAGGCCTAAAGAAACCCCTACAAATCGCTATAGTAGGCTTAATACACCTGTTCAAATCTAACTCATCTAGATCAGCCAAAGAAACAAGCCTCCACATGAACCTCTGACTTGCTAAACTCTTTTAGGGTAACATATATTTGTTTTTATGTCTTTAAACAGCCGTCTTGTAGATTTTAGCAGACTCATGATCAGAGCAAAAAGATATGCTTAACATGTGAAATCACAGATACTGTACAATGAAATTGAGAACATGGCTAAAACATTTGTACAGAAATGACATCCATGGGAGTCCATGCTAAACACATCCCTCATTAAGATATGTCTGTATAACAGTACCTGTATTATAAATATATAGTTCCATCTGACCCTAACTATTTAATACATTTTTGTTTTCCAGTTGTTTGTTTACTTATTCTGTAAGTAAACGGTTTAAATACTGCTTCCTCAGCACCATGTTTTACTGTGTGCCCCTTCTATCCAAACTAGGCCATAGAGGATTCAGTTTTTCTCTGTGAAGTTCTCTCCCATTAAAGGTATGCAACTGAAGTTCCAGAAAGAGAGTGAAGCAGCAGATCACTTCTGTAGAACAATAAACACTAAAAGTTCTTGTGATTTGTTATCATATGATGAAGCAAGGAGCTGAAATCTTTCACTCCCTCCTCCAATCTCTTCTTTTCTTTACTCTCTCTCTCTCTCTCTCTCTCTCTCTCTCTCTCTCTCTCTCTCTCTCTCTCTCTCTCTCTCTCTCTCTC
>JBBJLR010000013.1:118805-135954 GCA_037577145.1 Brachypetersius gabonensis
TCTCTCTCTCTCTCTCTCTCTCTCTCTCTCTCTCTCTCTCTCTCTCTCTCTCTCTCTCTCTCTCTCTCACACACACATCCAATCCCTCTCTCGCTGAGTAATGGATTTCGAGGGGATCATATTAGTTCCTCATGTGGCTTTGCCTCATAACACAAAGGTGCTTCATATTCAGAGTTGTAGTCTTTCCACACAGGATGAGGCTTGGATGCATGGAGTTATTTTTGTTCATTGTGACTTTGTGTTTGCATATTAAGATGTACTGCCAGGAAGAGAGGTCATGGTCAACCAGGTGGGCTGTACTCAATACTCCCAGTGACATGATGCATGTGTTCCACCATCCAAGTCATGAAGAATCAATGAGTATCAATCAGGAATCTCTAAGCATACAGGCATGTGGCCCAACTGCACAGACTAGTACGTGTCCAGAGGATAGCAGACAAGACCATCAAAAGAAGGCTGAACCTCACAAAGGCTAATTTTAAACATTCTTGGTGTATCCCGGGGCATTTCATTCGACTCATATTCTGTCCCAAGTGCACAGGTCAAAAAGGCACAGGTGAAGGGTCATCAGTGATGGTGTATCATGACATTGCCTTCATCGGCCATGGTGAGCTGGGCCACCTGACGCACAGCCGAAATCTTCTTCACTGCCTTCTGAAGCAACACCTTAAAGTCCTTGCACTCAGGCCTGCAAAACACCACACAGTAACAGAGAGCGGCGCATCAGCCTGGTTCATCTTAAATGGCATCCCTTTGTGATCCTTCACTCTTACGAGTTACCAGATTTCTGGAGCTACAGTATGGCGTCCAGTTCCTGCACGTTGAGGATCACAATGTAACATATAGTACATGTTCCGTTTGTTTAGGCTTATGTCAAGACACTGATGGAACACGAGGCAGACATGAGACATACAAGGCATGACAGAATACGCAACGGGACACACATCAGCATGCCAAACATAGCCAGGCATCCGGTTTTCAAATGCTGACCCCATTCACAGCTATCCATATCAGAAGAGTGGCATGCCATCGGAAAGGACAGAGCGCGTATAACAGCTATCTTTGGCTCCACAAGCCATGAATCTTCCAAGTCCAAAAATATCTGTCCAAATCCAGAGGGGAATAATATGTCCCCTAGTATGACATCACATGAGTGTAGTTTTATTTCTCTTTAATAGTCTTTCTTTTTATTTACGTACAGTTCAGTTTGTACTGGTGCCAGAAAGTCATTGCAGGAGCTCAGAATCAAAGGGATAGCCGGACCAAGCATGTTAATGTTGTTAGCAAAGAATGGAAGCCAGTAGCAGTAGCCAACGAATAGCATGATATAATTATGTTACAATTATTGGCTATTTGCTTTCATTTGCTTTCATCATCATTGTTAGCAATTTTGACTGAACTATCAGTTTAAATGCCTCCTTAAAGACATTCATGAACAGACACATTCACACATGCACACACACAAAGTGAGGGGGACATTGTAGGTGACTACTGGTAAATTAGGAGAATACTTGAACCTGATTTCAATCTGTCACATCTGTAGTACGGCTGATTACCACAAACAATTTGAGCCCATTCCCCTGTACTTTAGAAAGAGAACTAAAACCTGTTAACCATAAACTGTAATGGAAAATGTTTATTATTGAAGACAATTTTTATTTTTTACTAAATACAGGGGAAAATATAATTCCTGTTAATCAACCAGACGCTGGAGAAACACAACTTGAAAGCAGAAGAACTGAGTCCATTCTTTGTTGGAGAATGTGTTCCAAATATAATGGCACAGATGTGCTAATTGTGACCCATGCCAAACCCGTCCAGTTCCCCCCTCCAGCCCTCCCCGATGCCATATTCAGTAATGTTATACATTCTCCATGCATAACATTACCTCAGTTATTCTTCTTTGCAAGCTCTTTCTCTGCTTTCTGCCTCTTGTATGCGGCTATTTCCTCCAGCTGCAACCCATGTGCCATTTGCCTGCAAAAATATGTCGAAGAGGATCAAGAAAAAGACACAGGGACACACACTAACACACACAGGACAGCGCTGTCTTACCCCGACTTGAGTTCAGGCGGGATAGGTAAAGGTTTAGTGAAGTCGTCCCGTCCAAGGAGCCAGTAGGTCTCTTCTGTGCCTTTGCCCTGCATAGGAGAGAAGATGGAAGATAGTGACATTGTCCGCTCAACTAAACTGATTTGGGAGAGTGGCACATTCCCTCTTGCAATTATTAGGTGAAAAAAACTGAAGAATTCTATGATGAGTGTGTCAGCAAAGTGGCCTCAAGTCTTACCTTGGTCTCAATCCTGCCTCTCAGCTGAACCTTATAACCAACTTTCAGCTGCTGCAGGATCTTGACTGTACTGGAGTGGACATGGATACGGTATGCTGTAAGAATCAAAGGACTCAAATCAATATGAACAAACGGACCTCAAAGAAGTTCAAATAGCCTGAAGAGTCTGACATGGCAAAAATAGAGAACATGTGTTTGCAGCTAAAAACTCACGCATCCCTGTAGACTCCATTCTAGAGGCTGTGTTGACTGTGTCTCCAAACAGGCAGTACCTTGGCATCGTCAAGCCAACAACACCAGCTACACATGGGCCTTCAGACAACACACATTTCCCTTAGCTGTGAGGCTGAACAATTCTGCTTATTTCTTCTAAAATATGAGTGAAAGTGCTTTCACTGCACACGAGTAAAACATAACTTGGGGAATAAGTCAGAAAAATGTACACAACACCTGTTGAATAAGGCATGTTGTCTGACCTGTATTAAGTCCTATTCGTATCCGAACCGGGACATCAGGCATGTGTCTCATCTTAAACGTCCCCACAGCACTGAGGATGTCCAGAGCCATGTTGGAAATCTCAGCTGCATGCCGGTTCCCGTTAGGCACAGGTAAACCTGATGCCACCATGTAGGCATCACCTATGGTCTCCACCTGGAGATTACAGAGAGTGAGGTACTTATTTTTATATGGGAAAATTCTATACAGTTCTCGATTGAGTAACTGGCAGGATGACATTGAATCAAACTACCCAGGGCTCCTCAAGTATGCCTCAAGAGGCCTGGACTAAACAGTTCTTGCAGCTATGATGTATGATTTAAAATTAGGGTCAGAGCTAAATAAATATCGGCAAAGCATATGTGTTGAAACTGAGTGTTGTGCTGGGTCTCAAATACTGTTATTTCTATTAAAGATTGGTTTGAACAATTTCAAGAGATGGGCAAAAGACCTACAAAGAGTGCATTTCCAGAGCAGCCACGATTACAATGTTTAGCGTTTTGCTAATGTGATTATCTGGGTCTCCAGAGTGCACTGTAATAGTGAAAACATACAGAATATAAAGCAGACTACTGAGCCAGATGTTCCCATCCATCGGCCATACAGATGTTCACTTATTGGCTGCCGTGTATACCTTATACACATCATGGTTGCCAATGACTGCATCGAAAAGTGTGTAGAGATCATTCAGGAGGTCAACCACCTCGATGGGCTCACTGTTGGCTGAGATGGTGGTGAAGCCAACAATGTCACTAAAGTAGAGGGTGACGCAATCAAAGTACTCTGGTTCCACCGTGGTACCCAGCTTCAGAGCCTCAGCCACTGACCTGGAGCAGTGGAAGAGCAGGCATACCAACACTGAATTTAGAAAACAGTCAGATTTTTTTAGGTAACAGTTAACATTTTAGTTGGTTTTTCAGTCAAGATGTGCTTTGTTTCTGAAGACTGCTTCACTACTTTTGCATTGGAGACTAATGTAGTTAAAATGTAATGCAAGGTAAGACCTCACCAATGCCTAAATTATTATGCACATGTCTAACATTTGGCCCAAGCTATTGAATAATCTCAAATAGATGTTGTTTTTTAAATCAAATGACAAGTGTGTTGCATAGCTAACAACAGCAGTAAGAACTGAAAATAGAAAGTCTGCTGGTTTCCCCTGCCTTCAGTTAACTAGGCTTTTAAACTGCACAAGAGGGACATTGTGTATATTTTCTTTAAACAATCACTTTATTCCAGGGCAGTAAAGCTAACTAAAGGCTAGTCTGAGGAGGGGAAAGTGTGTGTGAAGAGGTAATATGTAGTATATACAGTATCTGAGAATATACTGAATACATGCATTACGTCTGAAGGATTAAAGGTGCGTCTGAATGTATTCGACTCACGGTGGCAGCATCTGTGTGAGCAGTTTCTCTGTCTTCTGTTTCTCAACCTCAAGCTCTTCAGTTCTCTCTCTGATCAGCTCCTCCAGGTTTGACGAATACTGCTCCAGCATACGCAGCATGGAGTCTATGATGTTCGTTTTCTTCCCTTTATTTATGTTCTTGAACTAGCAACGGAAAGAAGTTGCAGGCATAGTCTTACTAAGAGGAAGACAAGTGGCAGACATGTATAATTTACAGCTTTTCCAAATTTGACAAATAAAACTCTGAAATCTGTGATTTCAATTGTAGTTGTTTTCCTGAATTCCTCTGCCCAAAGTCTCTAATATATGAAAGCACCTAGCACTTCCATCATCTTTGCTGAATTTTTTTGTTCTTACAATTCCCTTTTGAAAGAAAGCTGGTGCTTGGACAGTAATACATCCTAGCGTGTATATGGTCTCTCGAACAGAAAAAGTAAAAATGTCTCTGAAACCTTTGCAAACCAGGTAGCATGTTAAATTGAGCATTTCCGTATCTGAAGGAACCATTTTAAACAACATTTAATTAGACAAAAAAAATGATCACCCTTTTCTCAGTGTACAGTGTTAAAAAAGACCACCTGATCAAAAATCTCCTCAAAGGTGGGCCTTCTCTCAGGCTGCTCATTCCAGCAGTGCTTCATTAGCTGGATGCACGCCATTGGAGCGTGGTCTGCAGACACAACAGGTCGGCATAATGGCGGAGGCTTCATGACCTTTTGAACAATTTCTGTTGGTGCAGAAAGGGGTAAAAAAGGTTTTAACAGGAAATACAGTATCTCACAAAAGTGAGTACACCCCTCACATTTTTGCAAATATTTTATTATATCTTTTCAAGGGACAACACTAAAGATCTAAAACTCGGATAGAATGTAAAGTAGTCAGTGCACAGCTTTTATAATGGTGTAAATTTGAACACACAGTTAATGCCTGAACTGCTGGCAACAAAAGTGAGTTCACCCCTAAGGAAAAAGGTCCAAACTGTGCCCAAAGTATCAATATTTTGTGTGGCCACCATTATTTTCCAGCACTGCCTTAACTCTCTTGGGCATGGGGTTCACTAGAGCTTCACAGATTGCCACAGGAATCCTCTTCCACTCCTCCATGATGACATATCAAAGCTGGTAGATGTTACAGACCTTGCGCTTCTCCACCTTCCGGTTGAGGCCCCACGGATGCTCAGTAGGGTTTGGGTCTGGAGACATGCTTGGCCAGTCCAGCACCTTTGCCCTCAGTTTCTTTAGCAAGGCAGTGGTTGTCTTGGAAGTGTGTTTGGGGTCGTTATCATGTTGGAAAACTGCTCTGCGGCCCAGTTTCCGAAGGGAGGGGATGATGCTCTGTTTCAGTATGTCACAGTACATGTTTGCATTCTGTAGTTCCCCAGTGCCGGCAGCACTCATGCAGCCCCAAACCATGACACTCCCACCACCATGCTTGACTGTAGGCAAGACACATCTGTCTTTGTACTCCTCACCTGGTTGCCGCCACACACGCTTGACACCATCTGAACCAAATATATTTATCTTGGTCTCGTCAGACCACAGGATGTGGTTCCAGTATTCCATGTCCTTAGTCTGCTTGTCTTCAGCAAACTGTTTGCGTGCTTTCTTGTGCACCATCTTTAGAAGGGACTTTCTTCTGGGACAACAGCCAGGCAAACCAGTTTGATGCAGTGTGCGGCATATGGTTTGAGCACTGACAGGCTGGCTACCCACCCATTCAACCTCTGCAGCAATGCTGGCAGCACTCAGGCATCTATTTTCAAAAGACAACCTCTGGAGATGACGCTGAGCACCTGCACTCAACTTCTTCGGTGGACCATGGCGAGGCCTGTTCTGAGTGCAACCTGTCCTTTTAAACCGCTGAATGGTCTTAACCACCGTATTGCATCTCAGTTTCAGGGTGTTGGCAATCTTCTTATAGCCTAGGCCATCTTTATGTAGAGAAATAATTCTTTTTTTAAGATCCTCACAGAATTCTTTGCCACGAGGTGCCATGTTAGACTTCTAGTGACCAGTATGAGAGAGTGTGAGAGTGATAATACCAAATTTAACACACCTGCTCCCCATTGACATCTGAGACCTTGTAACGTTAATGAGTCACAAGACAACAGAAAGGGAAAAGAGCTAATTGGGAACAGTTTGGACATTTTCCCTTAGGGGTGTACTCACTTTTGTTGCCAGCAGTTCAGCATTAATGGCTGTGTGTTGAGTTATTTTGAAGGGACATCAAATTTACTCCATTATACAAGCTGTGCACTGATTACTTTACATTCTATCTGAGTTTAATACTTTTTCTGTTGTCCCTTGAAAAGATATAATAAAATATTTGCAAAAATGTGAGGGGTGTACTCACTTTTGTGAGATACTGTACATGTAAGATAATATGAAATGTGAATAGGCCTAAAACATGGAACGTTGTTTAAGGAGTGATTTAAACAAGTCATTTGTTTCTTTTGTGTTATTTAATAATTCCTGTTCACGGTCATAACCTCAGGTCGTCAAGTCAGAAGGAACTATTTTATGTGACCTACCCTGAGCTGAATATTCTAGCATGCAGAAAGGAGGTCCGCGGACCACCACTTCCTGCATGACGATGGAGAAGCTGTACACGTCCCCTGGGAGAGTACCATTCATTCCCGGGAATGACCCTCTCAGGATCTCCGGAGCAGTCCATAGCAGCTCTGTGCACAGCAACTCATGTTAATGCGACACTTTATATAGACGCAGGAGACATTAACCCTGTCCAGATAACAAGGTTAATGTCTAATCAAAAGTAAATCAGCACTAGTCACAAATACTGGGCCCATTGCAAAGACCAAGCAAAGACACACGCTCACCCTCGGCTGGTGGCTGTTCATATGGGAACTTCTGAGACTCCAGAACGTTGTTGTAACCATAGTCAGTCACTCTGAGTACAAATCGGCCATCAACCACACAGTTCCTAGATTTGAGTCTTCCATGACTTATGGTCTTGTGGTGGAGGTACTTCATGCCCTGCATGCCAGAAACATTCACGTACATATACTCTCATACTATCATTCATTATATTAATACTAATCAGAATCAGAAAGCTTTATAGCTTATGTCATGACTGCAATAAATAATATATAATGTATAAATGAATCTGAATAAAAATCTGTAGAAAAAATCTCTGATAAAAAAAACACTGATATATACACATATGCTGGGTAAAAATACTGTAGATAAGTAACTTACAGTTAAGTGAATTCTAATGACACAAAGGCTATGTTTTGCACTTATTAGAGGTCAGTAGTATGCAAGCAATATTGACAATATTGGAAGAAGTAGTGATACAGCCCATGTAAGACTATTGCACATAAAATATTGCACATAGTAGAATATTCATAATATCATAAAATTCCTCCATCTATGAAATTTGATATGACAAAGAATTTCGCAAAACAAAATGATTTTTTCTTTTGACAAAATGTAGCCAGTAGGTTAGGACATGTCTCAAAACAGCTAGCCTGAACTAACCTCTGCTGAAACTGATGTTCAAGTGAATAACTACATTTACGGCATTTAGCAGACGCTTATCCAAAGTGACTTTCATTCCCTGAGAAAGGAGAAATGTGTAAATTTGATTTTCTTCCAAATACGGACTTCAATCAGAACCTTGGCCTTTTGTGAAGGTAGCTACCTTAATGAGGTCCATCAGGAGTGAAGACTTAAACATCCAGTCCAGTTTGACTTCATCATTGAGCAGAAGGTCTTCCAGGCTTCCTCGCGAACAAAACTCTGTCACGATGGCGAAAACTCCACAGTCAAGGAAGAAACCCATGAAAGGGTTCACGTTTTCATGCCTCAGATCCTTCATCTGCAGACACAGGGGAAACTTTATAAGCACTTGATAGTTTCACCACTAAAAATCATTAATGAATTAACTTGATAGAATGACAAACGTGAGGTAATTAAGACTCAAAATCTGACACTGTGAATATTACCAGATAGATGGGAGAGCATTTACTCAGGAAATATTTTGTGGATTTAGTATAAAAGGCTTTGTAATGGAAAAATGTAGAAAGGACAAACCAGCTCAAATACATTACTGGTGCTGGGGCTGATGGTCTTAAAGTTTCCATCAGGAAATCTTTTCAGCCAGGCCCAATCTCCCTGTAGAACAGAAGACAGAATCACAACACAGAATCAAATGCACTTTCCACCTGTTTTGGAGGTCCCTCTGTGCTTGTTTCATTATTAGCATTATAGAATACATTTGTATAATGGAAATGTATATAATCAAAGTGCAAATAAATTCCTTATAGAGCTGCAGAAAATGTTTCAAACATAGTGTGGGTCTGGGTTAAGAATCATGACTTATCCATGACTTATCCATGACCTATCCTAAAAACATGCCACTTATCCTAAAAACTGTAGGAGTGAGTGCACAGAGCGTATTTTAACATTCACAGACCAAAAGGTGGAGAAACACACACACTCATGTAGAGTCAAACACATTCACATACAGTCACACCTAGTGGCAATATAACATCTGCAGTTTATTTAGAAAATAAAAGAAAATACAAAGAGCATTTGGATGCCTTTTGCTTAATAGATAAAATGTGGAAGAACTCTAAATGTGTGATATTTTAGCACATTAACAGTGGAAGAACAAAACTTAGCTAAATTAAAGTTTGCTATGTACCAGTTTTAATATATTGTCGTGCATCTTTACAATATTTAGTAGTCATACACGTCATGGTTTGTAACAGAATGGGGCAGCTGGTGGTCAGGGGGTTTGGGACTTGCCCCTGCGTTTGGAAGGGTGTGGGTTCGAATCCCAGGGCTGCTAGTGGCACCACAGAGGTAACCTTGAGAATGGTTCCGTCCCCACACACTGCTCTGTGGGTGCTGTGTTACTGGTTGCCCACTTGGTTAATTGGTTAAATGCAGAGAAAGAATTTCACTTGTTCACATTGTGTGCTGTGCTCTGGTGTGTTCATGCAGGACTACAGAGGGACACTTTTCTTTATGCTCGACATGTTATGTGTTGAAAATAAAAAAACAGTCTCTTTTTTGCATTAGGATCTACATCCACAAAATAGTAGTTTGCTTATGACATTATTTCCACTATGGTCCTGCTGCTCACCCTACTTTACATGCTTTCGACCATCCTCCTGCTGCTGGGGGAAGGTCTGTGGTTATGCTTGAACCTTCTGTGTGAATGTGTAGAGAGTGTTTTACCTTGTAGACAGCAACGTTTGTGTTCTCATGAGTGATCGGTGACTGGCTTGAGAAAGGAGACATGACACTGCGCTCTGAGATGCTTTTCCTGGTGTCACTGGTCCTGCTGTCATCAAAGCTCAGCTTCTGTTTTCAGTGAACAGAGTCAAGAGTCTGGATCATTGAAGTTCACTGTTGGGATAATCTTGTGAGTATATTACTGCCTGAAAAACTTACCTTGTTACTCAATGATGGGATGATAAAAGTGAGATCTTCCAAAGTCAGTAATATTTTATCCGGGCCCCGAACTAACTGGATCTGGTTGATTCGTCGCCTAGAATACATGAACATTTCAGGGGGAGTTAAGAGATGCAATGCAGCGCAATGCAGTGTTTCAAAAACCTGAATCTTTTTTTAGAAGAGATGAAAGAGTTGTATTTACATAAGGGGAAACTCTGGATTCTGGATGATATATGAGTTTAAAAGATGTGTCGATAATGCAACCTTTCATTTTTTCTTCCGCCAGTGAAAAACTCCAAACTTGGCTGTAAATGTGAATAAAAATAAACCTGATGTGCTTCTGTGTGGGCTTCATGCTTTTTAATCCAGCATAGAAAAAACAGGAAATGAAATCTTCAGATGTCCATGCTTTCATTCTCCAGAAATCCACAAAAAAAGGCTCTACTATGGCATCACTCAAACAAGCCTGTTTTGGCAAGTTTTATTTCTAAGACCATGAAGACTTTTTTAGGTTTTTTTTGTGTTATTTGGGCTCTCCACATCTGGTATTTGCTTCTGTAATGAGATCTGTTTGGTCACTTCTCTAGGAGTGAGGCACATATTAGGCTGCTTGATATATTAGATGAAACACAAGGTGGGAAGATCATTCTTACCTGATAAAGTAAGCAGTGGCAATGCAAGAGAAGACTAGAAGAATGATACAGAGGGAGATGACAATCAACTGGAAAAGATCCATGCCTGATGAAAGAGAGTGAATTCAACATTCCAAACATATGGGAGTTAATGTGTACATTTTCTGTTGGTCTCTATGAAAGGGCAATATTGCTATAGAGCAGTCTTTTATTAGGAGAATACTAAAGTGTTCTGCTTCTTTTGTAACACAGGTCTGATTACCATAGATTTTTCCTTGTTTTCTTCCCGAAAGAACATAAAATACGGTCCCTCAAAACACACTTATAACAGAAGTCTCTGGCCAGAGATGAACGCTATTATTAACAGTTTTGGATAAGATTTATTTGTATAGAACACTGTCATGAATTCTCCAGTCAAAGGTATTTGTAAATTACTTGTAATTCTTTATAAATAATCCTTTAATTTTTTTTTTTACTGCATTACCTTAATGAGAACAGCTTTGGTAAGACGTCTTTTCATGTCTGCCTTATGCTAAGTCTCGTATTTTAGAGGTTTATTCCTAAAATTCACCACTTGCCCACTGGCTTCTGTTATTAAGTGTATTTTGAGTCAACAGGGTTACGTTTCTTCTCAGTACAGGGAAATGTGTTAAAAGATTATGGTACAATACTGATGCTGCAGATGTTGCAGATGCTTCAGACAGAATTGCTTGTATATGTGTGTAAATATTGATGTGCTTCTGTATATCTGTGAGGTTGTGTGTCTTTATCACCTCCACTACAGATGATGCCATCAGTGAACCAGCAGCTGGAGTCAGTCTTGGGAGGCCCCCATGCAGGGAAGTGAATGGAGCGACCCAGGAAGCGCACCATGTCATTCTCCATCTCTATGCGGTAGGAAGGCCTCAGTTCCCATGTAAATCCATCTGTGTCTAGCACCACATAATCTAGCAGCCCTGAGCCGGAGTGTGTAGTGTGGATGGGGTGGCTAAAGCCTTTGAAAGTCAGATTACGGGCATGCTGGGCCAGGCTCCCCCCAGACGGCCACTTCCGCGAGGCCCACACACGCCGCATGGTCTGGGCCATGAACAGGACGGAGGAATAGATGGTGCCAAACAGAGGAGAAACCTAGGAGTGGAGGAGAATTTACTGCAAAACTGCACCCAAGCCTTCCAGTTGATTAAAGCGCCTACGGTGCAAAGACAGTTCATATTGGGCTTTGAACAATAATTTAGAAACAAAAACTATCATTCTATCAATAAATCCACTTCTTCATAAAAGGGAAAACACCATGATGGTTTTAAAACTGGTTGCTGTAAAAAGTACCCAAAGTATTAGTAAACTGCTATTGAAAGGATAATCATTGCTCTTCAAAACGTAAGGGCTTGATATACTGTTGATTGACAGCCAACAAAAAAGTATGAAATGAAGAAGCTATGAACAATTAGTTTAGTTTTTAGACCAAGTTTTGCTTGATAAGGAAATCAGCCGGTTTGGTCAGACAAATCAACCACTGTCCCAAATTAAATACTAAAATAACAGTGTCTCAGCCTGCTTTCACAAGGTACCTGGTGAGGGTGGAAGTTGTTAGGCAGTTCTCCACTTTCCTGTGCTTCCATGAAGGCATGATAAAAGGAGTGCTGATCTGGAGATTCCACAGTGATGGTGAGTACAGCGTTGTAGGCCCGCAGCAGTTTGCTGTTGTTACGCAGAGAGGATTGGGGTAGGTGCTGGTAGGGCAGGCTGTAGAGAAGTGTGTCATAAGGAACAAACACCAGGGAACCATCCGTCAGCCGCATGTCATGTGCCATCTCCAGCAGTAGCTTCTGGGTCTTGCCTCCCACCAAGACTGAATGCATACAGAGAATGACCACTGGGGAGGTGCAGAAAAGAAAAAAGAAAGAACAGAAAGAAAGGCAAAGTTGAAAGGCAAAAAATGAAATAACAACTTAATATCTATAATAATGAACTTGTAGTTAGTAGACATTTTAAGAACTGAATTGTAAGGCTACCATTTTTATGCTTGGATACTCTAAATAGAGATGCTGAGATGGGTGAGTGTGAGGAACCTTTGATAGCTCAAAGAATTTTCCATGTAATGCAGTGGTTCTACATCCAAGCCAAAAATAATTTAGAACCTTTAAATTATGTGGCGTTTCTATAGACTACAAAGGGGTTCTCCAAACTCTTATTTAAGGGATCAAAAGCATTTCTTTTCAGGCATCATTTTTTGCCTCCCCGCTTATTTTAAGAAGTGTACAGCTCAACTCACATCGCAGGTGCTCCACTTTCTTGACCTTGGCCAGGGCCTTGCGCATGCTGGCTGAGTCAGTCCCAGTGGACACCACTATGCCAACCGGCATGCCGTGACTTCGCAAAGCATTGGCCAGCTCATTGGCAGTCTCTGTCCAAATGTCATCGCCTGAAGAAACGATGCCCACATGAGCCCATCGGAAGTACCGCATGAAACGCAGCAGCACCAGCGTGGGCAGAGGCATGGTGCGGGCAAAGGTGGGGTTTCTACGGGGGTCATCCAGCTCATAGCTAATACATGACCAACTGAATATGGCTTTATTCCAACTTTTCCCCAGCAGGGATGCTGCATTGCAGTGGCCCGGGTTGACCGGCCCGACAAAGCCAGATGCCCGTGTGTAGTAACCAAGGAAACGAGAAAGAGCCTGTGATGTTTGGCAGTCCTCCTCCAGAATAACGTAATCAAAAGTGGTCCCAGGCCACAGGGAGGGGTCCCCATTGATACGGCTCACAGCTAGTCGTGCTGCCGTGCTGGGATAGGCCTTGGCGAAGAGGGGGTCACAGGACCAAGGCCCCACCACACCAACTCGGAAGGTAGCAGCAGTTAAACCAGGAAGTTGGAGGAGGCACAGCAGGATGATGGAGCCCCAGAGGGGCCAGGTGGAACAGGAGGAGACATGGCTGCATTTATGTGGATGTGTACATTCCTGTGGTACGCTGTAAAAGGCACAGAGCCGCCGTTGCATCTCAAGTCTACGGCTCAGCTGCACAGAGAGTGAGTAGGTGCAACCTGAAGGCCACTCACTGTCACATCCGAAAGGTCTTCATTTCAGTTCTCACATAGTTCTGCACCAACAGGAAATCACACAGTTATTCTGCACACAAAATATACACATCCATATCACTTGTTTTAGTAGTTTTTCATATCAACTGATTTAGAAGCTCCTCGTGGGTGGAGTCAGCAAAACGTGTAGAATTTGGGGTAACCAGGACTGGGACTGTGCATACCATATATAGATCAGTTTCTTCCTTAATCCTAGGAGCTTCAAGTGTTTCCTTCCCAGCTCACCTGATCCACATGATCAACTGATTATCAAGCCCTTCCTGAGCTGGATCAGGTGTGTTGGGAAAGAGAATAGCTGGAACAGCATTAACGAGCATCTCGCAAAATACGAAGTTTTCAATCAGAGATTTTCATTGGTTGACTGGGGTCAAGTGACGGAGGCATTAAGGTTAAGAAGAGGCTTGACACAATCCTGCTAAGTGTTTTATTTATATATAATAATAATTTCACATTGCTACTAGACCTCACTATCATCCATCCAGATTTTGAAGCTGCTATTTGACAGCTGCTTAAAAGTATCATTGCTCCTCAGTAGCTTAAGTGGAGCAATCAATGCCAGTGTTGTGCCTCAAACCACTAGTTCTGAAATCTGGCTCTGGAGTAGCTCTGCCCAGAACATAGAATTGTTTTGTCTCTAATCTTATAGAATCACTGGCTAAGATTAGTAGCCATAACTATTTATAACATTATTACCTGCTAAAAAATACCTGAAAAACACCTAAAAATTAAAGTAAAATAAGTAAACTATTCACTTAGTGAATAATACACTCTATTGTACCTTAGGCCATTATTAGAATTTTATAAGTAGGATTAATAAAGGCCTCACGCATTATTAACATTTCTAACTAAAAACTCAAGTCAAGTTTTCACTGTTTACACATGAGCAAAGGAAGTTCACTTACCGATTCTGAGTGAATGAAATACATTTAGATGGTCGTTTCCATAGCTTCATCCATGTAGCTGAAATCTGTATTCCACCATCTTTCATCTCACACAGGCAGAAATGCAAATTAAAAATACACTGACTCTTTGGTGCTTACAAAAATAGCATAATTTCATTGCTATGAAAGCAAATCGATACCATAAGTACAGTTAGTCCAGATGAGAGCCATTAGTTCTGCAGAGGGCCCTGTCAGGGCTCTGGTCATCACTGGGTTACATTTCTAATCCTCTCCAAGTCTCCTCTGCCTTGTGAGACATGAAGATTATATCAATCCAATTTCATAGTTTCCCTCTTAGAGGTGAGCAGTAACTAGTCTGGTAGGTTATGCTGTGTATACTTAAGTAATATTTTAGCGGACATCTAGCCTACTTAATATTTACCAATGACAGAACTTTCACAGTAGGTTCCCAATGCCTTTTTGTGTTTGGTTGTGTATTCTGTGTATTCTGCACTGAAGTTTTGAAACTAAAATGTGGAACTGAAGAGCAGTGAGAACAAGTACCTTACCAAGTCACAGCACAGTGACCAGTGGATGTGTAGGATTTAGCATGAAGTGCATTTTTAGGGGAAACAATTACAATGAGAATACAAAGTGTGCAGACTCTGTAATGGGAAGTATGGCGCAATACACACTGGAATGGTCCTGTGGTTGAGTGCTTTGACCAGATGACCCCATTCGTTTATTCATTACTGCGGTTGTTTTGGAGACATGCAAGTGTGCTCCTTGAGGAGCATGCAAAATTACAAACCTAAGACAGGACCAGACGGCCTTCTAATATGAGTGCCTGCAACTCCAATGTCCTTATAAAGATAATCCAGGCAGTCAAAGTAGACAGATCTATCAATGGATGAAAATGGACAGAGCTGGTTCCACAAACAGAGCTTGGTGGATCACTTTGGGCACTCGGCCGTGATCTTTTACAGTCGGGTCCAGTACTACAGGAACCTCCCAGTCTTACTTAACTCTAAAAGCATATCGAGAAGTAGTGTGGGAACAAGTCCTCTGTGGCCTCTTACAGCTACCCAAACCTTTCCTGCTTGGAAAAAAATGTTCTCAGTGCAATAGTATTAACCCACGCATAATAAAGACATTTTTGTTTTAGTCTATTTTTGTCCTCTGTAAGAGTCCACAGTAGACACATATATTTTGACATTACAATGCAAAAGTAGTATCAGGGAAAGTAGAACCCATGAAGAAACAGTACAGAAACCAGCACAACTCCTCGACAATGTTAATGAACTTTCCACCAACCCACAGCATCAGTTCACAGGGAACCATCTTTTAACTGATTTTGTTATGAATCAAAATGGTCTACATAAAAGGTGTAAATAATGTTATATATGTATGTTATACTATAAAATAACAAACTCTTCTGCTTCAGTTTTGTTGTTTTTTTGTTCGCTTTTATGTTTTAAAATGACATTTAAAAGTTATTTGAAAATATTAAAAAGAAAATAGCTTCATCAAAGATTATTATCACTAAATCTTTCATAATTATTTTTTTTTAGATTATAATCCAATCTATTATTCCAAACTATTCACCACTAGTTATGCAATGTTAAAACATGGAAAGGTTCCATGCTTTAGAAGCTAATGTCACAGCTAGTCACAGAGTTCAGGACCTTTTGGTCTATACTGATTTAAATTTAACGTGGACATTTAAAGTGGAAAAAGTGGAAAGACATGCCAGATTTACAAAAATAGCATAATTTCATTGCTATGAAAGCAAAACCATACTATAAGAACAGTTAGTCCAGATGAGCCATTTGTTCTGCAGATGTGGAGCCAGTGGAAAAACATCCTGAATTTACCGTGGAGAAAGTGGACAGACATCCCAGAGATTAGCTAGACCAAATGGATTGACATCCTATATTGATACTGGACCCAATGGAAAGATATTTACAAATTTTACTGGACCCAATGGAAAGACGTACTGATTTTAAACTGGCTGAAACACAAAGACGTCTAGAATTTAAAACAGATCAAGTGGAATGACTTTGATTAATCTCAAATAATTTCTTTATTTTTTCTAAAAACAGATTAAGCCTGAAGCCTTATCTGAGTGTATTTACTATAAGACGAGTCCTAACCTGTGTGTGAGGAACTCGTTCCTGTTTTGGAGCTCCACAGTAGTCTCAGTGGCGTACTTCAGCACATTACAGACCGCAGCTTTTGATTTACAGTTCAGACCTCAGCCTGAACACAATGTCCTGGAGCGTCAATGTGTTTATATTACTGTTTAAAGTGATTTATGCAGATATCCGGGGCAGTATGTAAGAGTGAGCCTGAGATGATCAACAGACAGAAAGAATTCAGAAAATCCAACACGTCACACTGTCTTTCTTTCTACTGGGTCAGTCTTTCACGCTTCTTCATATTTACTTGCAGTACTACTCTACACCAAAGGGGGCAGCAGAACATAGTTTTAGTGTGCAGCTAGTGTTGGGAGCTCCAGAGGGTTTTCTAGTAAGCTATGCAAACCTCCTACTGACCAATGTGTTTAGGAATCTAGAACACATAATTACACTCACAAAGAAACATGTCATTCTGTAATTATTTGTAAGTAGCGTCAGCGTTTATATGAACTGAACTGCTTAAAACTCTCCTTACTTTTACTATGACCTCACTGCTTGTTCTCTCTCTCTCTCTCTCTCTCTCTCTCTCTCTCTCTCTCTCACACACACACACACACACACGCACACGCACACGCACACGCACACTCACACACACACACACTCACACACACGCACACGCACACGCACACACTCACACAAACATTCTCTCTTTCTCGCTTTCTCTCTCTCTCTCTCTCTCTCTCTCTCTCTCTCTCTCTCTCTCTCTCTCTCTCTCTCTCTCTCTCTCT
>JBBJLR010000013.1:136054-153554 GCA_037577145.1 Brachypetersius gabonensis
TGTGTGTGTGTGTGTGTGTATGCCTTATATGGACAAAATATTAATTATTCAATTCAGATGGTCCCTTTCTTCAAGTGAACGGCAGTCTTAATGCTTCCGCACAACAAAAGACCTTGCTTCCAACTTTGTGGACACAGTTTGGGAAAGAACCTTTTCTACTCCAGCATGTCAGTGTACAAACCAGGACCATAAAGACATGGTTGGATGAGTTCAGTGTGGAATATGTGACCCTTATATAATATAGAATATAGTGTCATTGGTGCACCTTTGTGTAATGAGCAGGCATCCCAATACCTGTGCCCCAATATTGTATATATTTTTAATGTTTCAGTATTGTTCAGAGAAGCGAGTCCCCCGAACTGTCACGCAGAAGGCCGAATCTGAGAGTCTTGTCTGAGAGCCGAATCTGAGTACCGAGTATGAGATTTGAGTCAGGGAGTTTAATCCGAGAGTCGAGGAACGAGTCCGAGAGTTTATCTGAGTAGTGAGTCTGAAACCTGATTGTGGTCCTTCGTTCTGAGAGCCGAAACTGAGTGTAGGGCTCTTAGTTCTGAGAGTCGAGTCTGAGTGTCGCTTTTCGTTCTGAGAGTCGAGTCTGAGTGTCGCTTTTCGTTCTGAGAGTCGAGTCTGAGTGTGTGGCTCTTCTTTCCTCTCTTCTCTGTCGGAACAGGACTGACACAGCGTTAGGGTTTAACCCACCCGTATTCAGACTCATCCCGCCCTCTCTGCACTCTGCTTGGATATTCTCTTCTTGCCCTTCCACTATTCGCTGAAACTCACACCCAGCTGACCAACCAGGAAGCTCCGACTGCCAGTCCGTTCTAGCGCAGGAAGGCGGGTGTTGCCGAAAAAAGGGTGGGTTTAGAAATAACGCAGTGACACTCCCTCTGTCGGGCTCCAGCTGCTGGACGGGCGAAAGGGTTTATTCTCTCTCCCCCGGAACTTCAGCCGTCCTGACGGCTGTCATCGTTTTTAAATTGGGGTTTGGTCCAGTATGGCGGCAGGCGGATGGAAATACTGATGACAGTCCGAAAGATCGCCTCGATTTGTACGATGGTAAGTGTGATACCCCTTCGTGCCTCTTCCTCCGGGCTGTCCGGTCCACCGCTCCGGCTAACAGGCACGGCTAGCAGCCAAAACACCTTGTCCTGGAGGAGCGAAAGAAAGTTTACAAACCTCAGAGTGTGCACATTGTTCGTGACCCAGCAGGAACAGCCATGTAATTGGCTTTAGCTAGAATCTCTTAGAGATGTTTTATTAGTCTTTTGGATGTTAAATACAGATATAGCGATGCTAGGTAGCCACTAAGCTAAGCTAGCTAAGCCGTTAGCTCCTCTGTAAACAGAACCTGATTAGCCAGGGAGGCTCCGTGCCAGACTTTCAGAGAGTCTGACCTTACCTGGATTGTCTCCTCTACAAGCATGGAGCTGTTTATCACATTAAAGGAAGGCTATAAGAGCAAGGAGATCCGTTTCTTGAAGTGTCAATTAGAACCACGAAACTTACACATACAACTCCTGCTCTGTTTTGCTAGACACCTTGCTCAAGTGTGCAGCTTCCATACAGCCTGGTGTGCTAGCTTTCTAGTAACTAGGAGAAGAACGTTGTTTGCCTTAAGTGGATATAGGAGAAAAAGGAGAGGACAACAACTCTGCAAAGCTGTTTAGCTTCCTTGGTGGGTGGAACTTAGCGCACACCTAAGTGGCTTTTACTGGAGATCTTGAGTTGCCCATATCTTAGCCAGCCGGTTGTGCTCAAAACAACAATTCATGCACTGCTCAGATCAGCCCTGTATACATTTCTCTTACCTGATATTACGTAACATCTTGTGTGTGAGAACTGAGTTCTACTACTACTTCTACTTTCAGCTGCTTCTGATTAGGGTTGGCACAGCAGATACATTTCCTTCTGTCCTCTGCATCTTCCTCTCTCAATCTCACCACATCCAGAAACCTCTTACTGGGCCTTCCACTTCTCCTCTTCCCTGACATGCACCATCCTCAGCATCCTTCTCCCAGCGTACTCTGAGTCTGTCTTGAGCAAAGGCCCAGACCAATGCAATCTTGCCTCTCTGACTTTTCCACCAAAAGGTGGAAAAGTCAGCGTTACTGGTCTCACTACCATCAAACCAGACACTATGGTCTCCAAACCATCAAACCAAACAGCGTTACTGGTCTTATTAGCGCCTTATATGCTGTCCCTTTCATTCTCGTTGGTACCTGCCAGTTACAGATCACTCCTGCCACATTTCTCCACCCATTCCACCCTGCCTACACTCTCTTCTTCACCTCACTTTCGCACTTCCCGTTACTCTGGACCGCTGACTCCAAGTATTTAAACTCCTCCATCTTTACCAGCTTTACTCCCTGCATCCCCACCATTCCACTGTCCTCCCTCTCATTCATGCAGAGGTGTGTGTGCAAGCATATGCTAACATACTGTGCTTTACCTTGTTTCCAAGCCACAATCCCATCACCATCCTGCCTAGAGAGATGCTACAGCACAGTTTCAAATAAGCCTTTTTGCTTTTGAGTTACACTTTAGCCACTGAGGTGTGAGTTTACTTTGATTAAAAAGCTTTTGCACCATGCCTATGGCAACCCAACTGTTCCTGGATTTTAGACCTCCAGGAATGAATGTTACATAATGCATTAGTTATGTCTAGGCTTCAGGTGGAGTGATTATCTATTAAGGTTTTGTATAGGTAGTAACATATGTTTCTGTATGTAACTGTCAATGCAGATGTTCCAGCTGGTCTCAGAAAGTATGTTGTTATTCACTCAGGGAAGTTACAAAAATGAGAAAGCCCTGTGTAACTTTCAGTGTCTTCTACAGGGCGCCAATGCCTCTGCCTTGGAGAAGGAGATTGGACCGGAACAGTTCCCCGTAAACGAACACTACTTTGGGCTGGTCAATGTAAGTAATTTGTGTATCTGAAATATGTAAATCATCTCATGGCTTATTACTGCACCCTCTATGAGTCACTTCCACATAAGAAAGACCTTTAACACATGATTCTACTCACACAAGCAGCAGCTTATCAAGTCTTAGATAAGCATGCTTTAGAGCCACCTGCTCAAAATGATGACTGTTTAGAGTCAGTTCTTACTTTCTGGAAGGAAACATCATTCCATAGAACATGTTTTTATCTGATGCTGTAATGTATATCACCTTTTTTATCTCTCTCTTTTTTTCTTCCTCCTGAAACCTTCAGTTCGGCAACACCTGCTATTGTAACTCCGTGCTGCAGGCCCTGTACTTCTGCCGGCCCTTCCGGGAGAAAGTGCTGGCCTATAAGGTCCAGCCACGGCGCAAAGAAAGCCTGCTCACCTGTCTGGCTGACCTCTTTAACAGCATCGCCACGCAAAAGAAAAAGGTGGGAGTCATCCCCCCAAAGAAGTTCATCTCACGGTTGAGAAAAGAAAATGGTAAGGCCACTGTCTCAGTGGGGCAAGGTCACTGAATACTTGCAGAAACTTGCAACCATAGGTGGAAAAATTAGATCTTTGTTTCTTTGTTAAACATGGCCTGGTTATTTTTTCTTTTTTCTCTTGCGCTGTCGTGTTTAGTTCTGCTTCACTGCTGTTGGACTGAAATATGTCAAACATGCGTACTCATCAAAATATCAGAACCACACCTAAACAGTTCTTGGATCTGATCAGCAGCCATAAACCCTGTTTTATTGCGCTTATTTTGTTTTACTGTTACTTCAAGCTTTGTTGGATGTTTAATTCA
The DNA here is from genome assembly GCA_037577145.1 of Brachypetersius gabonensis. NCBI lineage: Eukaryota > Metazoa > Chordata > Actinopteri > Characiformes > Alestidae > Brachypetersius > Brachypetersius gabonensis. The sequence goes on from JBBJLR010000013.1 coordinate 139,790, forward strand.
ATACTCAACATTAGTACCCTGCCAAATGTAAATGTTACTATTTTCATGATGTTTTTGTTTGCTTAAACAAAGTTAATGAACCTATGCTTCCAGCATCTTTCTTTTTACAAGACATAATTTTGTTTGTTAACGCTTATCTAACTGCTAAATCAGTTGTAGTGTGTGACACCACAAGCAGTCCAGCACAGACCCAGCAGTAGTGTATGCAATTGATACTAATCTTAAAACTTTTTTTCAATAACCTTTAGATAAGTTAATAAGTATTTGAGTGAGGGTGGGTGGAACTTGGGTTTTAAATTATAGGTCACAAATCTAGTTAGTATACACTACGAGTCAAAAGTTTGGACACACCTTCTCATTCAATGTTTTTCTTTGTTTTTATTTTCTACATTATTGAAAACAAACAAAATGATGAATGAACACAGAATTATGCAGCAAACCAAAAATATTAATGTTTTGTAATAAAGTAATAATGGACTGTTGTTTAATTTTACTTAGTTAAGTAGGATTACTAACTGCGTATTAAGAAAGCAAGAAATTCCACAAATGAAATTTTTTGACGAAGAACACCTGGTAATTAAATACCATTCCATGTTGATACTTCATGAATCCGATTAGAAAAATGTCGTGTGTGTGCAAAGCTGTAATCAGAGCAATATGCGATGTTTTCAATATTAATCTACAATGTAGCCAATAATAAAAACAAAGAAAATTATTGAATGAAAAGGTGTGTCCAAACATTTGATTGGTAGGGTGGGGGTGAGTGGAACTTGGGGTTTAAGTCATGGGTCACCGATCTTATCCACAAAGTGCCGGTGCGGCTGCAGGTTTTCATTAAAACAAAGCGGGAGCTCAGTTAACTAATTCCTTGTTTGAGACCAACTGATGAAACAAGTGGAATGAGGTGAACTTCTGCTTTATTTTACTGAAATCCTTTGCAGATAAGATTGGTGACCCCAGTTTAAGGGGTTCAAGTTGACACAAATAGACAACTTTAACCACTCAGTACACACAAAGCTGATGTAGTGGGGCAAAGTACATTTGAAACTGTTAATGCACTTAAAGCTTATCGGCTCCATTAGTCGACATCTCCTCTTTTTCCTCCTTCTTCTTTTAGAGCTGTTTGACAACTACATGCAACAAGATGCTCATGAGTTTCTCAACTACCTGCTCAACACGATTGCGGACCTGCTGCAGGAGGAGAAGAGCCAGGAGCGGCAACAGAATGGGAAGTTGGTGCAGAACGGTGGAGGAGGAGGAGGTGGCGGCAGTGGCGGTAGTGGGAACAGCACAGGGGAGGCGGAGTCTGAGGAGAAGACTCAGCAGACTTGGGTGCACGAGATTTTCCAGGGCACGCTGACCAATGAGACACGCTGCCTCAACTGTGAAGCGGTGAGTTGACAAGATGGAACACACTGGGGAGGGGAGTCATGTGTTTGTAGTGAGACATGTAGACAGTGGAAAATCAGTGTCGAGGAAACCAGCCAGGATCTGTACTGATTTCTGAGCAAGTTTAAGCTTTTAATCATTAAGAGTTTAGAGAAGGACTGCCTCAGTGTTACTTGAACATATGGTTGTTGTTCATTTATTGTCTTATTTTACAACATTCTGATTACACTAGATATTGCCTTATCATTCAGTATTGCTGCAGGGATGCCTTTTATTTGCATTCCACTGAAAAGTTGTTGCAGTGGTGGTATTTTTGTACAAATTACAATTGCTTAATATATGTCTTTTGGTTCATGCTATTTTCTGATCCAAATACCCACTTGGCTGGAGATGCAAAGCATTTTTGTTGGAGTTCTGTTTGTTCTGATGTTCTGATGTGAGATATAAGTACTATTCCAGTGGCCTAGTGTAGTGTAAAGCCTTAACTCTTCACTCCTTATATATACCACATTATACTAGCCATAAAGGAGCATTATATAGTAGTGTATTATAATATCTTACATCAAATTGTAATTAAAGAGCTGGATCCTGATAGGATTATTGTGTCAAAAGACATAAACAGAAGAATGTAAGCATGTCACTTAAATGTGGAACTTAATGATGATGACAATGGTGGTCACTCCATTCTTCTCCCCCAGGTGAGCAGTAAGGACGAGGATTTCTTAGACCTCTCTGTGGATGTGGAGCAGAATACCTCCATTACACACTGTCTCAGGTAAGCTGATATTCCTGGCAGCCTAAACAAACCTGTCACATACTGCTTCTTACTTCACAGAAATGTGTACGTGACTGTATTGATATAAAAATGTACTAGCAGTTGTGTGGTCGTGTCAATCATTGCTTCATATTTTTTTCTACATACAGGGGCTTCAGTAACACAGAGACTTTATGTAGTGAATATAAGTACTACTGTGAGCAATGTCGGAGTAAGCAAGAGGCACAGAAAAGGTAAGCCTGTCTTTTCCCTCTGTAGAGAACAGAATGAAGCAAGATGAGGTTGGTCACAGGCGTTTTAACTCTGCCGTACCTTGTTTCTACAGCAACCATTTACATCTCTTTTGGTTCACAGATGTTCTACCTTCCATTGAAAGTACATTTATGATTATCTTTTTGTCTTTCCCTGCAGAATGCGAGTAAAGAAATTACCCATGATCCTTGCCCTGCACCTAAAGCGCTTTAAGTACATGGACCAGTTGCATCGTTATACCAAGCTGTCCTACCGTGTGGTCTTCCCTCTGGAGCTCAGGCTCTTCAACACCTCTGGAGACGCCACTAACCCTGACCGCATGTATGACCTAGTGGCTGTGGTAGTGCACTGTGGGAGGTAAGTCTGAGCAATTAATGTTGTACAGTTTCTAAATGGAGTAGATATGGTGGTGTATGTTTTTTTAATGCTTGGATAGGTATAAATAATGGTTGTAGCTGATTTAGTGCTTTTCACTGGTAGTGTAAGTTTTTCTGATTCTCACACATTTTTGTCCCTTTCCCTTCCAGTGGTCCAAATCGTGGTCATTACATCACTATAGTTAAGAGTCATGGCTTCTGGCTACTGTTTGATGATGACATTGTAGAGGTAAGACAGAATGCCTGTATTTTTTAAGTTTTGCTTTCTGTGTGCAGTCTTTTATTATACTTCTCAGAATTGAGAAGAGGAAGTGAAAGTTCAGCATACATTGGAAAAATGGAGATGATGGTGACTTTTGGCCACATTTGCTAGCAGAGACTGTGTAACTATTTTGTTCTCTATCTAAAGTGAATATACGTGTGTTCCTACAAGACAGTCAAATGTGAATATTTGAACAGTGAAATAGTTTTCATAATCATAAAGTAAAGCTTCTGTAATAATCTTCTCTTATTGACCTAAATACTTGAATCTCTCTAAAGAATGAGCTCATAAATGAAGGATATATGATATGTTGCATTGTTTAACATCAAACATAAAAATGTGTACCTCAGAAGTGTGCTGTGTCTTGTGATAAAGGCCATTGTGAAGGTCATGCATACACAAACATAATTCAGAAAGATCAACGAAAGTTCATATTACTTTTCTTATTCGTGTGTTTCTGCTCTTACATCGTACTCTTGTGTTTTTGCTCCCTAAATTACTACCTTTCCTCCGTTTCTTTTTCAGTAATCAACATTGTTCTGCTCTAACCCACTAAACATTAATTGTTTAGTCTCCCATTTTAACAAACCAACTGGCGTTTTAGCAGACGAGCAGAGCATGAGAACAAACAACAGCTTGAGTCAAGATTTCCTACAGCAAACAGTCTGACTGTTAGGACTAGTGGATGTCTGCGTGAGCCCAAATGGTGTAAAGTCTAGTAAATCTGTGAAAGTGTACAGGTATTGTGCATAGTTTGCATATGTGTCTGCCGATATATTTCCTTTTAACACGACCACGTTCACTAGAGCACAGTATCCATATCCAAATTTTGCCATATATGAAGATGAGTTGTGTGTTTGTAACATTGTTTGGTCTCCCAACCTTCCCTCAGAAAATCAGTGTTCGACACAGTAATGGCTTCTGTTAGTGTCTGTGAGCTATGCGTACCCATGAACCAATTTTTTTTTCTTGATTGTGATCTGTTTAAATGCTTCTTCAGAGTAGGATAAATCCGGCTTAAGGTCAGACATAAGCTGTATTATAAACCTTTAGAAAAGTGTCGGTCTGCTGCGATTTTTGAGGTGTAAAATGCTTTCTGAATAAGCTCTGAAGGTTTAGAAAGCACTTGGCTGATAAACAAAATTTTGCTTGCTGGAGATTTTAATGGAATAGGTTCCTTTAAATCCTTGATTACGCTTATACAGAATGTGCATTAGGGGAAAAGCAGATTAGATTTTTCCACTACAGACCATCTTCCCAGCAGCATGTCTGGTTGGGGAAAGAGTGGGAGAGCTGGCTGGGAATGAAGTTTCCACAGTCGAAGTGTTCATACCACAAGTCTGTTGGGATTCCTGCAGGTCTTCTCTGCTCCTCTGGGCCGAACCACATAGTGTCAGACAGCCATGCATGGAAATCCATTAGCCTGACTGCAGCATGTGGATCTTACGAATATACATCTACTCCATCATTTACTTCCTCTCATGCTTACTAATGGTGCATTTGGATAGTTCTTGTAAAGTTCCACTCCAGAATGTTTGAGTCAGCCGCAGGAATGGTATACTCGAACAGCCACCGGAGTCTAAATACAAGTACCATGTCATCCAAGCATATAAGTAACCTATCACAACAGACAGAAGGAGCACAGGGCCCAACCTAATACATCTGGTTTTCTACTAAGTAACTTACTAAATGGTAGAACTTATCTGTGCAAGTCTTTTTACAAGCGGCCTACACATCTGTTCTTCTAATGAAAATTGAATTTTGTTTTTAACACTGGCTGTAAACTCACTCAAACTTCATCATACAAGTGGACTGAACCCTGAACCTTGCTCTTTGTTCCCTTGCAGAAAATAGATGCCCAGGCAATAGAGGAGTTCTACGGACTGACGTCTGACATTTCCAAAAATTCCGAGTCAGGGTACATCCTCTTTTACCAGTCCAGAGACTGAACTGATGGACGTGTGAGAATGTGACTTTGTGAAAGTCAGGGTTAGGGAGAAGGCGGGGCTTGGGCTATATAGGCATGCTCCGCCCCCCAATTCAGACCCTCTCAGTCGAGCCCCCGAGTCATCCAGGTCTATCAGCAAGGCTTTGCGCCGGAGTATCAAGCAGACAGGAGTAGTTGATGCCAGAATGACCTGGACAAGGTACAACATCTCCAAAACAGAAGCATCGGAAGTTTGGAGGCTCTCCATCGCCGCCCTCCCCTCCTTTGTGTCGTAGAGTTCCATGCACACATTCTCCATCAGTCACCGCTGAGGAGTCACACACAACCTTGGATGGCATAAAGATGGACCCATTTGCAACATAGTCTCTTTCAGACAGGTTGACCTGCTTGAGAAAGGTGGAGCTGCGAGGTCTAATGTTAGGGGAGTTCTTTTCTGCTGCCTGACACTTTTAATTAAGTTCCGTCATGGCTGAGTGAGCTACTATTAAAGATAATGTTTTTGGCACAACATGATGTTTGATGAAGAGATTTCCACACTTGTATATGTCTGGTGTTCAGCATAACTGCAGTGTAAAACAACACACTATTTGCATAGCAATCAGACAGCTACCTATGACTGTTCTTTCTAGAGTAGGTCGCTTGGTTATCATATGAAATGTGGCAGTAATAGCAGTGCATTTCTGCTCCATGTCAGCAAATGGGTTTGGGTTTATTTTTTTTTTTGGGATGGTGTAAGTGATCATTCACAGAAATGTTCTTATAGAAGAATGTTGGATACTGGGGCAGTGCCTGTGTGGCAGCTTAGTTGTAAATGAGGCTGGATTTGGTTTTGGAGTTTCTGGTTGAGTATTACATGAATGTAAAACATTCTGCCGTTTTGAAGAGCTCAGCATGTAAGTGCAGTGCTTCGACTGTGTCATGGAGTGTACACTCCAGGGGGCACACACTGTGCTCTGTAGATTGTAAGGAAGTTTTTAGATGCAGTGTTAGTTGCATTATTGGATTGTATCTAATGCTGTTGCTGCATTGACTAATTTCAGACAGTAGAAATTTTGCATACAAGAAGGGATACGGACATAATTTCTGGCTACTATCCTGTACTCATTTTTTTTTCTAAGCCAGAAATGTTTTCCTCTTGTCTTTTTATTGGTAACTGTTTAACTGGATGTGGGTGGAGAAGGAAAGGGAAGGGAAGTGAAGTGAAGTGAAGTGAAGCACAGCACTGCAGGCCATTTTCTTTAGTGTGGTCAGGAACCTGTTCACAAGCATCAAATCTAGGTTGTTCTGAACTTTAAACCCAGCTGCACAACAGAGGATGGAATTCATGGGTCACTAGAACAGCTCAATGATGCCCTTTATCTGGCTATGTCTGAATTTCACAAAATCATTGTAGCACAAAGAACATCGTAGTCATGTGAGGACATGAGCTATTTTTAATAAATCATATTTATTTATGCCCACCTGAAATTGCAGTAATGACTGGCATAAGTCCTTCTAGCAGAAATACATTCGGGAAATGAGTCTCTCTTGTTTTTTTGTTTTTTTTCTTTTTGGAGCATGTCCAAGTCAGTGATTCATTTCTGTGAACATGCTCAGGTAATGTGAGCTCAATTTCACTCTGCTGCCTTGCAGCTGCTAACAAAACTCCACTGGAACTTAAATTGTCATTGACCTTAGGTCTTGAGTTGATTGAAATTAAGAAAGGCACAGATGCCCTAATGATGTCATAGTTGTACCTTACTGGTTCTTGGTGAGTTCTCTAAACCCCTTCTCTGTGCATTAGAACCACCAAGGAAATTTGAAGGAGCGCGTTTGTTCATCGTTGTGCAATTATTTCTGTAAATTGCACGTTTGTTTCTATTGAGTTTTTTTTTTTCTTTCAGAATACACATCTGTGAGGATTCGGACTGCTCTCTGCTAAGCTCCACAATTTCTTTACGTAAGCAACAGCTAATGCATGGTATTCTGCTGTTCTAAAACGTATAAATGTTATAAGCAGGTACAGCATTATGCGTAATGATTCATCTAATACTGATGTGAAATATAAAAGGAATGTGCTACCCCGTTTATAACAGTTTATACTTATAACAGTCTGAAATGGAATTATTTTCATCAACATTTGTTAAGCCTGCTAATGTGCATTAACTGGATTATCTATTTGATTAGTTGACAGATGAATGGAAAGTTAGAAGTGGCTGTCTTTTGTTCTACTTCATAATTTATGTAAAATTTAACTTATTTTTTCATAAATGTACACAGTTTTATATATTTTGCTAATTAGTCATTTCAGTTGGGTTTGTCACTGGTATTTGGGCAAACTGGGGTTGCAGAAATGTCTGCTTTGGTAATGGGATTTTGGTTTTGCTCGGTATGATAGGAGGAGAAATGTGCACAGTTTCAGTCAAGTATGTAGAAAGAGCAGTAGCGGTCAGCATCTCCAAATATGCAGTAGGCTACATCACAAGGGTCATTTCTATTTATTGACACATTTATTCACTGATCATAATACTACCTTAATTGTCCAAAATTAGCATTAGCAAGCTAGAGTGCTACTGCAATGTTTAATGCAACGCTGCCTAATGCTGAGTCATGCTAACATTCATAGTACTCGAGTGTGCAAAGTTCTGTGAGTTTTTGTGACCCTCCCCACAATCACCGCCTGTTGCAAACAGTGGCAACATTTGATTCCATATTGGTTCCCAAAAAAGTGCACTTTTGACAAATAATGTACAGACTGTAAAAGTGAGAGCTTGGAATGAAGTGTATGGAATGAATGAAAGAAGGGACTGGTCCAACCTGTCTCTAATAAAATGAAAAACAAAATATATGAACTGCCTTGAGGTCTGCTTGAGTCTTTCTCATACTGTGTTTGAGGATAGCAATGGAGAAGTCGGTTTGTGTTAGTTCTCTGGAAAGATCCATTAGTTCATAGACATTTAGTCTGTTCCTGTTTTAACACGCACTTCAAAACAGGAAAGGCTTATGACTAGTTGGTTAGGGAGTTGACCCTGCAATCAGAAGGTTGTGGGTTCAAATCCCAGGACTGCCAGTGGCACCACTGAGGTGCCCTTTCCTGCTGCTTCACTTGGTGAATGAGGTCAATAGAATTCCACACTGTTCACACTGTGTGCTGTGGTGTGTTTGCCCGTAACTATGAGGGGCCGCTTTACTTACGTCACAAAAATGTCCAGAGCAGGAGGCATCTGGGATCAAGGTTAAGAACCTGTGCATTAGCATAAATGGCATGTAATGTCTCCATCATACACATTGTGTGGACAAAATGCGTACCATCAGATGTTTCATAGGAATGTTTTTATTCAAAGACTATGGCATTGTATAGATATGAACAATTTTCAGAGGGATATGTGGTCAGGATAGCTTCTCATATATGCAATTCTGACAATGTTTTAGAAGTCCTCATCTGTGGCTGAGTGATGTGTATTCACTGTTGCGTCTTCAGGGTTACAAGCAGGATGTCTTTAATGTCTGCATATTAGCATAGACTATTAAATGTCCATAATAAGACTTCATAAGAAGTCATATGCAGAGTGATTCAGTGTTAAGATGTAAACGATGTCTTTTAGAGTGGTTTGAGATGAAAAACTGGTTCAGATTTCCTTCAAGTTGGTGAGGGTAGGAACCAGAGGCCGCTAGATCTACAATGCAAATATGGCCATATGAACCTGAACAAACGTTTGCGCATGTTTTATGTGTAATGTTGGCAGTGGAATCTGGAAAGTATTATTTGGCCTTACAGCATCCTGCATTTTAAAAAGTGCCTGAGGCCAAGAGCTTATCTGAAACCTGTTGTAAAACTATGGCATCAAGCAGCATATTTATTTTGTATCATGCCTTCTATAAGGTACCTTTTAGGGGCAATCGGTGTATTGGATGTTCTTCTGACTCCATAAGAATGGACTATTTCTCATCAAAACACTCTAAATTGCTTTGTTCACACCTCCATGAGGAAATGTTGAAAAGGTCAGTGAAATTCCCCTTTAAAGGAATGCTAGACAGTTTTGGTGCAACCTTCATATTAGTGGTCAGGAAGTGCAGTATAAGATTTAAGTGAATATATCGCTCCCTTGTGGTTCATCGCTGTATCATATCTTCAGATTTGAGACAATGCTGCTCTGCTCTTCCACAAAAGCGCTCTCTCAAAGTGTAAAAAAAAATGTGGACGGTAGAAAAATGTCTTTGTAGTTCCTAAAAAAATGTTTGCTTTACCATTTCTTCTCATTCAGCTTTTCTCATACTGAGTGTGGTCGATGAAGAAGTTTTGGAGAGATGGACTCCTTCTGATCAAGGTCATCTGCAAGAAAATAGTCATATGCAGAGTTTAAGTAAGATCAAGAGCATAATTTCTGTGATTTGAGTTAAATAAATACTCATTGCAAATGAGATTATATTTGCAAGTAAGATTATACTTTATTTGAAAGTGTTAATACTGGTACACACGACTCTGAAGGATATAAAATATTGAAGACCAAGCTTCAAGCAGCTGCCTTGGCCAGCAGACCAGCGTTTCTGAAATATTAAAACTAAAATTGCATCTAAACACAAGTATCTAATTACATCCAGGGGGACGAGTATATTTCTACGGCAAAACAAGGCTGGGCTCAATTCCATTTCAGCTACTTATGATGATCTAAAGTCAAACTCATTTTCCAAATTCGCTCATTTATTCTTTTGCATGTTCAATATGTAAATCACTTGGGGTTCAATTTATTCATTGTTTGGTTTAGAAATGGAATTCTGCCATAGTTTTGATATATAACATTTCTCAAGGTAATGTCACACTGCAATCATTTCTAGCATATGAAATCATTATTCAAGGTTGGATTCCTGGACAAGGATTAATCTTAGTCCCAGATTATTTTCCTTCATTGAGAAAGCCATGTAGTCCAGGACTATTCTTAATCCCTGTTCAGGAAACCAGTCACCAGAAGACTAAATATTGCTGCCAAATCAAGACAATGTAATTCCATTTTTTTGTTAGTCTATATTATTTAAGTAGCTTTATAATGTCTGAACATTTCGTGAGGAATAAAATGATCCAGAAGTACTTAATTTGCCAGTTTGGGGATTTTGTAATGACAGTAACAATCCATACGGGTGTTCTAATAGGCAGGAAACACTGAACTGTACAAGTGTTCTAGCTAGGGTTAAGCAGTTTAGGAGCCTAGAGCTGCAAAGATACATGCAAAACATGCAGGAAACCCTACAAGTCTGGAAGTCAAAATCGGGAATTTGTGGGTTGTGTATTCCATAAAGCTTTTCAATAAAACTTCCTTGGAGAAACCAGCTCTGAGGGAGTAATTTCAATACAAATCTTTCTTCAGTTTGATACAAAAAATCCACACAAGGCACTGTTGAAGCCATGTATATAAAAACTGCTCTTTGCGTGTGAAGGGAAAAGACACATTGATAATCTTTATAGTGGCACAAAAAGTCTGTGGTCCCTACGTATCAAACATCTCAGAGAGAAATTCACATTTAGAGAAATTCTTTGACCAGATTTTCTGGTCAAAAACTGGTCCTATATTGACACTTGCAACACTGATTAGTGATGATACAGCAACAGTTCTTCTGGATTGACCATATATTACAGTAGTTTATCTGCTGGTGGTTGTATTGTAACCAATGCACATCACAGGGTGTAAGGAAGAGGGTTAGCTAACATTACAGGAAAGTACATGATATCCACAGCACAGTATTTTGTTGTGAGGTGTGTGTATATGTGCATGTCGGTTAAAGGGAGAGTACTTCAGTCTCTACAAAGCAGGTGAGTAATTCTACAGTCCACACTTGCTATGCGAACTGCTCTAGCCCATCTAGAGGTCATACTAAGGTCTCAGAGCCTGACACCTTGCCAGTGAAAAAGTCCCAGAAGTTGCTTGGCTGCTTGCTGTCTTCTGAGGTGGTAGAGGAGGCGCTGGAGCCCTGCCGCACCCACACACTCCGCTCTTTAGGGCTCTGGGGCTGGGAGCCGCCGTCCTGCTGGCGCTCTCCTGGACACGGCTGCTCCATGATGCCACCTCTCCGCTCCTGGTGCTCTCGCTCATCCACCAAGGAGTGGCTGCAGGGCTGGGTGAGGCTCAGTAGGTTGTGATGGGAGTGGAACTGCCTCATCTGGGCTATAGACTTGGCTGGAGTGTCTGAAGAGCCTAAAGACACAGATGTATAAGCACTTAATAACTAGAGACATTTTGCAGAATGCAAAACAAGCAAAACGGGTGAATGCCAGTACAAAACACATGAGTGCAAAGTTTTTCGAGGGAAACGAAACAAAAAAGTGATTGAAGTAAATATTATTGAGGTACAATTCACTCTCCAACCTGTTTTAAACGAATCATGCCTAGTTTGGCAAGTCACAAAAAAGTGTCAAAGAATGTTTGGACCATGCTTTATGGTTGTAATCTGAGAAGAGACTGTATAAGACTGAAGATCATGGCAGATTTTGGATCTCCCTTTGGAACCACAGGGACAAGGGAAGCAAATCAAAGAAAATTGTAGCCCCTCTAACTAGAGAAACATCAGCAAGACTCACGTTTTCTGTTGGTGTTTAGGCGCAATACGTTGAAGAAAACCTCGCTGCTCAGGCTGCCTCTGCTGGCTGTGTCTCCAAACAGAGGGGAGATGGGTTCTACTGGGGACAGGTCATCACTAGACTGACCCATCGAGTCCAGAGATGTCTGAGTGTCCCTGCGGGCCCCCACATCCGGCTCCACTGTTACGGTACTTCCACTGTCACACATCACAGGCGTATGGGTTTATTCGGATGATGATAAAAATACAAACAGTATTTTTTCCCCCCACTGCGCTCCTATAACTAACCTGAGTTTCCGGCGCAGTAGGTAGTCTATCACATCTGGGTCAGTCTGAATTAGACTCATTAGCACCTCCTGCTGGAGCTCCGCAGACACCTGAATACACAAAATTACATTGCTGGATTAATGAAGGTCACTCGTAATGGCCAGACAGCTTTTATAGTTTTCAGTCAAACGCTGTCGAAATGCACAAAACACTGTCCAATATGTACAAGGCGATGCAGTTTACAGTTCATGTTTCTCTTTCATTTAACAGCCAGTCACAACCATGATCACATATCTACAAAAAACAGCTTGTCAGTGCGCACTCGAGTTTCAGGCGTGCTCCTTCTCTCAAATTTACAAAATCAAAAGCAGTAAAAGGTCAGCTTTCAACCATAACACAGCACTGAAACCAACATACCATCAATAATAAATAAACTGAGTATGTTCACTGATATCTTGCAATCAAAAAGGTGCTAATACATTTAATGCATTTAAAGCGTTGCTTGATGGCTTTGCTGTTCTTCAGCTGTTATTGTGATTTATTTGAGGAACCTAACATTCCTCTGACTGCCTGAATAACAAATTCAGCTCCAGTAACACTATGTGAACCGGGATCTCTGTGCCAGGTCTTGAGATTAAAAAACATCAGATGCATTAATAATCGATCCCAAACAGGCCAAAATCAGCTTAAAATTTTCCACTTGCCACAGGACATTTTTTCACTGCCCAATTAAATGTAGCACATTGGGTATACTTCCTAAAATATTAAAACCATGGGTGAATAAATAATGTGACTTGAAAAAAAGTAACCACAATAGTTCATGTATTTGTGTTGGACTACATGAATACCTTGGTTTATCAAAACACGTACAAAAACACTCATGACCCCAGATGCTATCATCACATGTTAAATAACAATGAAGGTGGTTAAATACACACTATACATTACTGGATGTGTAATGTATATTGCATGCAGTTCTCATTTGTGCAGAGTAATTGTTGATTGAGTTTCTCAGGAGGATCAAATGCACAAGACCCCAAAACGTTGTGGGATGCTAGTTTATAAGTGTCTGCACGTCTCATCTTTCTGATTATTATTAAATTAATGTGAAGGATCAGCTGGTGGCCTGGTGGTTAGGGAATTTGGAAGGCTATGGGTTTGAATCCCAGGACTGCCAGTGGCACCACTAAGGTACAGTTGAGCAAGGCACCGTCCCCAGGCACTGCATCGCTGGCTGCCCGCTGCTTCACTTGGTGAATGGGTTAAATGCAGAGAAATAATTTCATACTTTTCACTCTGTGTGCTGACTATACGGCCCAATTAATTTAAAAATGTGGGAAACTAGCAAGCTTAGAAACATTTCTCTCACTGTGAAGAGGCGTTTGTAGTGCTGGATGAGCAGCAGGGTAACAGAGATGATGGCAGCACTGTCCTCTATCCCCATTGCCTGACTCAGGTCCTTTTCTGTTCCTCTCTCCTTCTGTAGAAGGTTTGGCCCAAATATCACAGCCAGGTTCGCTGCAGTCATCTTATTACCTGGGATCTGAACAGGACACAGGCAAAGGAAACAGACAGAGAGGAGCAATAAGGAGAATTACTACCCATCTGTCAAACAGCAGACATAGATGATTATTTACCCCTTATGGGCAGGTTTTAGTTCAGTGTTCTGAATTCTAATGTCTCTATGTGAAAATGGTATGCAAACACACAAACAAGGAATCAAACTAAATGAGTTTCCTATATGGCTGGAATATCCGGTATCCTTTAGTATTTAAAACTAATAATATTTCATCTATAAGAAACAGTAATGCAGCTAATCTTTAAATCTGAACAAAATAATGTACAGAGTGACTCGGCTACTTGTGTTACCGCACTCGGAATGTGATTTTTTCTGCCTAAAAGGGTGCAACATTATGTTCTGGATGCAGCACAATGTAAGATGAAAC